>CABFWO010006191.1:0-15302 GCA_902155825.1 Timema genevievae
TCTGTGAACAGTAGACCTCACTCCCTCCATGTTATTATCGTTACTACAGTCTTACTAGTAGTTCTATGAACAGTAGACCTCACTCCATGTTATTATTGTTACTACAGTGCTGCTAGGAGTTATGTGAACAGTAGACCTCCCTCCATGTTATTATCGTTACTACAATCTTACTAGTAGTTCTGTGAACAGTAGACCTCCTTCCATATTATTTTTGTTACTACAGTCTTACTAGTAGTTCTGTTAACAGTAGACCTCACTCTTTCTTTGTTCTAATGGATATTTTAATGTTCCTAGTAAAAGTTCGTAAAAACATGTTCCGTGAAATGTCATTGTTTATAGCAGTTAATTCTACCCATATAATATTTCTTAGAGCTGCAACTATGCAAGTGAGTCTAAAAAAAGGAGAAGAGGGAAGTCTAGCGTATGGGACTACTTTTACGGGGAATCCATAATATTTGGTCCTAGCGATGTGGAAAAAGTATCGATACTTTACTTTTAGATACAAACATATTTCTACTTCCTAGGTATTTTTATTTCAATTCTTTGAAAGGAGCACTTTCCCTACGAGTGGGTACATTATAAATTAATTTTTATATGAAATCATCTCAAGTGATTAAATCCAATGATGTGATAACTTGATTTATTAGATTAGACTGAAATATTACAAACAACTGTGCATTTTCAAATGATTTTAATTCATAAAATAAATAAATAAATGTAATATTTGTTCAAGAATAAATCAATTAATTAAAAATATTTGAACTTCAATTCGGTTTCGAGAATTTTTCATGTAACTTCGAATTGAAAAAGTGGACTTCGCATAGTTCTAATATAATGTAAAGGTTTTATCCTTTGTTATTAGATAAATACAGAAAATTAAATCAATATAGAAAAAAGAATCATCAAAATTTCGTTACTAAAAAAACACTACAAAAACTTGGTATTCGGATAAAATTCCCTGCCTATTCTGTTGATACCGATACCTACTGCTATCGGTACTGTTCTTTCTCACCGAGTGTGACATTGGTACTTTTATTTCGAATCACACGCCCAATCGTGCCCCCTCCTGCCTCCACCAAAGATCCAAACACTTTTTTTAAAGGATTATGTGGGCGTTTATATGTGTTTGTGTATTAAAGAGATTAAGAGACTGGAAAGGGAAGAAGGAGTGAAAATTCATTATTTCAATTATTTCATTAAATTATAAGACTATCTAATAGATAGTATTTATCAACTATTGATAGGCCTACTCATACTTTTATAAATATTTAAAACGTGTTTTTAATAACATAGCCTTACCCAAATATTTAATGGAGTTATGCGGTACCTGCATTGGCTCGGTGTGAAGCGCCCAACAAGAGCAAGTAATTATGTATTACATTAAATTCATCTTGAATCAATTTAATTAGTTTTAAACATAACTGGGGTAAAAGAGGAGTGTATACACAAAATAGCAAAGAGAGTTTATTTTCAGCAATTGATACAAAAATATTATTAGATTTTTCTTTTAACTTAAATTTTAAACAAACAATGTGTTTTAACGTAAGCTGAGTATGCTATGTCAGAAGTCGGTAAAAAAAACCTATCCACTGATACCTTATTCATCGCTGTTGGCTTTGTATTAGTTGATAAAAAGGGGTGTTGACAACAGAAATAATATATAGAATTGGAGTCCAATCAGTTAGTAGGCCTACTATTGCTACCTCGCCGATGTAAAAAGATAAAAACTATATTTCCGGCCTTTTTTTTAATCAACGCATCTTACTACCGGTTCAGGTTAGACGCATGCATGATAATTACTCTAATGAGGTAGAGATGAGGAAGGAAGCATTTTATTGGTAATTTACCCGCATTTGCGTGGAAGGAGAGTGGGGAAACTATTTTGGAAAAACCTCCCTCACTAGACCCGAATGGAATTCGAACCCCAATCTCCCCGTCTTCAGCATATTATTAATTTCACCATTTTGAGAAAGTAGAGGAGGTTCGAACCCCCCAAAACATCACTTCTCGGTAAGGCCTTGGTTTTGAACAACCCACTTTCCCCCCGTCCAGCTCAATGTAATCTGCATCTCACAATAGATAATATATCTCAAAAGAGTTCTGAATAAGATTGATGCGAGCGAGAGTTTGTATTGGAAATATGACTGGTAAGAAAGCAACGACGAGGCTGCCGCTCACCTCCTCCAACTCCTGCTACCTTGCTCCTATAGACCGTCAATGCGCAGGCGCCAAGACTTGATTTAACCGCGTGCGACGAGAAAGAGAAGAAAGGAATGCTGTCCTATAGTGATGTACCATCTTAAGCACCTTGGGACCAAGACCGTCGACACAAATGTTGGGGCCCCCGATACACTGACCCCCAGATAGGTTCAAAGCTGAAATTAAGAAAAAGAAAACAAATTGATATTGTTTATTTGACAAATTAATTATTACTACTCACTGATTTATTTGTGTGAAAAGAAATGATTATTCGTGTACATCGATCGTGCTTTCCAATTTTTTTTCAACACTAAAATACGAATACGAATTACACACTACATATTGCAAATTATAAGAGGCTCACTTACTTTTCATGGCAGCAAAATCTTTTATGACGTGTACCTGTCAAGATAGGATTTCCCATGTTGATGTAAGCCTATTTGCATTTTATTCGGCGGATTTTAAAGATGTAACATTGAAACAAAAACCTAGAATTCTTAAATAATTCAAATAATGGTCGAACACTGTCATATATATATATATTTTTTTTAAATAGTCTTCAACTCGCTATTTTGTTTATTCAGGAGGAATCTTCCTGCCAGGATGTAGACTAAAAAAGTCCCTGGAAACAAATGTCTATCTAGAATAAGAAACAAGGGAAAATAATTTTGAAATGTAAGTCAATGTTATCCAGGTGCAAATAGTAGAGTGAGTGTTTATACTCGTCAGAAGAAGTGTTATCAACATATAAACCAGAGGCTTCAAAAGATCTAGATATTTATATTCTTCCAAAGACTTTTTTTCTAATCTACATCTTGGCAGGAAGATTCCTACAGGTCATTTTCATGAACAAACCAAATAGCCTGATTCGTAGATAATTTGAGAAAATACGTTTACAAAAAAAAAGTACTTTAAGATCAAAAAAATAACTTTTTGACAATGTAAGATTATTTGTATATTTATTTAAGAATGTATGGTTTCTGTTTCAATGTTATATCTTTAAAATCTGCCGAATAAAACCGTGAACACATTAACATGGGAAATGAGTAGCGGTTAGCCACTTCTGACACAAAACTAACAAATCAAAAACACTGTTATCTTGAACAGTCCCCCAAAATCCCTTCTCATCACAGGAAGTCCGTGATGCACTATCGATCCACGAACACAGCAGCTGACTCTTCCGACGCAACGATGAGTCATCCTGTTCACTCACTCCCCTTGCCCTCTCCTCTTTGTCGGCGATCACAAAGTCGCCACCCTCCCTTACCTCAGACCCCTCTACACTGTGCTTATATCAGACTCGAGATTGGCACTTTTCTGTTTTGGAGAATTTTATATGATTTTTTTCTGAAAAAAAAATGGCCAAATTTTTAATCGGATCAAATTAAAATCGAACTATCCCTAAACCAGGTCCCACACTATTCGCGAATGTGGATGAATATTATCATCCCGGCTTAGTGTACTATACGTTCGGGTTAATTGCGATGAAGTGCACCCGCATTTGCATGGAGGGAGAGTGGAAACCCGTTTAGGATAAACCACCCTAAGTGCCCCGACCGGGATCGAACCCCGATCTACCCTCCACATTAAAGTCGCGCGTTAGACCGCGTGGCCACCGAAGCGGGGGATTACACAATGGACAACGCAAGCAATGACATCGCTGTTTTTGTTGCTGCAGTTATTGTGCTATTCAGTGTATTGTTGTGGCATCGTAAAGAAAACTGCCTGACCATTATTCTACAACAGCAACAAATACAGCTGGTGCAACGCCCGGTGTGTACGCGCGCACTAAAAACAGTGTAAGTCTGAGCAACTAGCAGACACGGACGACTGGTGTGTAGTGTGGGAACGTACAGAGTGCTCGCTTCCTTTGAGTCGCGCCCAAAAACCGCCACCACAACGAATATTCCACTGACCATTCGTCATTCGCCATTCGTGTATCCACCACACTTTTCGATCAGTCATCCGAAACCAGAACATTCGTACACACTCACGAATAGTGTGGGACCGGCTTAGGCTTTAAAGTTCTCACCTCAGTTTAATTTCTCCCGAGCACGATATCACCAGAAACATTATCAAATGAGTTACAATAAAACAATAACAGAGATTACAGTTCTTTTGTCACACTCACGTATAGACTACAGCGCCTGGTGGTTGAATGTGTCACTAACATCGTGTCTGCTATAGATCAGAGTTATTATTATGTGCTCTGTCTTACGACAGGACCATCTCTTTTGTCAGTGAACTTAGACCACCAATGCGCCCTGTCCTTTGCCTCCTAATTCAGTTCCCAGACTGGGCAGAATTTTCTTCTTTCCTTCAAGTCGTCCAATATTTGAATCTTCCTTCTTCCTAAGCTCCTCTTTCCCTCAACCTTTCCTTCTATGACGTCGTGCAGCAGACACTTCCTCCTAAGGGTGTATCCGATCCAGTTTGCTTTGCACCAAAGAATCGCATCCAAAATGGTTCTCTTCTCACTCACTATTCTTAGGACTTGTTCATTTGTCACCCTGTCTGTCGACCTGATCTTCTCAAGTTTTCTCAAGGACCACATTTCAAAGCTCTCCGAGTATTTCTTTTCCATCTCCTTCAGAGTTCAAGTTTTTGCTCCATACAACGCGATGTTCCAAATGTAGCATTTCATCAGTTTCTTCCCCAGTTTCAAACTCAACTTGCTGGTCAGCAGTAACCTCTTCTTGTTGAAAGATTCCTTGAACATGGCAAAACTCGACCTAATTTTCTGGATGCAGTAGGCATCCTTTGTCAGCAGACTTCCCAGGTACAGTACATAAACGGCTCTCTGTTTTCCAACCCCTAGTTTCCAATTTTGATCTTCAGTGGCTCTTCATTTTTTGAAATCACTATCACTTTTGACTTCTCATTATTGACCTCCATGCCATATTTTCTTCATATCTGCACCAGCCAGTCCATCATTTCTGCAATTCTTTTTTATTTTTTGTCAGCAATGCTAGATCATCTGCGTATTTTATTGTGCTGATGACGAATCCTCCTATCCTGAAATTGCCACGTGCCTCCAGGACTTTTCTGGCCAGCCACTCTTCATACAAGTTGAACAGACTGGGTGATAAACAGCATCCCTGCCTCACTCCTCTTCCTATTTTTACGCTGATGATTTCTACATTATTAATCCTCACCTTCACTCTTTGTCCCAGGTACAGGTTTGCAATCAGCTTTCTGTCCCTCATTTGATGCCAAAGATGCCGAGATATGTTAATACTTCAATATTATGATCAAAACCTTAATAGAACCTAAATGCCGCCTCCAACACAAGCCCCTCATTTCCTTCTTAGGCCACAAGCCGCCACTGCGTAAAATTTTTCGCTGGAAATTATCTTCTTTACATCAGACCTGTTCTTATCGATGAGGGCAGCTGTGGCCTTGTTTGGTAGTTCCTTATCCCGCCACTAACTTTGTGTGCACCCTGCTTGAATTCTAGTCTGGGCCACAGACAGATAATATACCAAGACACTCAACCTCCAGGTTAAAATTGTTGCGCTCTTTTTGTCAGTTTGAGCCTTTCAACACTAGGATCGCTGCGGTTAGTCCTATCATCGCCCAGCAGTGACACTAGCGAGGCCCAATGTTGAAGGTTTCATGCTAGTAAAAAGAGTGCAGTGAAACCCCCGTAAGGTTGAGAGACTGTTTCTTACTTGTCTGTGGCCTGGGCTCAATGACACTGGCGTGCTACGACATTTCGACTAGGGGGGGGGGGGTCACCACTGGAATTTTACTCGGCTCCCCCTTCCTCCTGCCTTATTCCAGCAAGTTTCTATCAAATTATCGTATTAATTATGTTCTGACCTACATCTAATATGCATTTATAGTGGATGGTTGAATAATATCGCCTAATGTATTCAAAACTTTTTATTGAGAAAATGTATATATAGTGAGATCTCACTCGACTTTTTAGTTTAAGGTTTACTCGTCAAGGCTATTAACTTTCTATTTATTTGACAGAGGAAGGCTAGATCTAGAGCTCTTTTTCATCAAGACTTGTATCATAGCTTCGCATGCAAATATGCTGTCTTTGAAATTCAGTTATTGTCACATTTTCGCACATTTGTTACTTTAATAAAACTCAAACCACAGGGCTGTTAAGTAAAAAGAACCTTGTTGGAATCTTTCGACTTTATTTTGGCGTGAACCATATTTTGAAATAACGCATCGTATAATTAAATATTGTATTGGAACTAAACGTCTCCGCGGCAATTTCTCGCTTACCGAGGCGACACTCTTAATGGTATTGTCATGAACGTCGTAAGATTCGGTCTCGCTAAAAAGATAAGAAATTACCATACCTTGTTTATAGGGTTTTACCTCCTTAATTATCATTTCACTTACGGAGATCCGCTGAGCCGTAGTGACTGGTGAGGCTGCAGACAACTTAGTTCCCAAAATGGCCGCGCGCTGTTATCGATTTCATTAAACCACCGTGTAATGATGCTCGTATAAATCCATCGGACTTTTTTTTTTCCAAGGGGTTGGGGGAGTGGGGGTGGATAATTGTTTTCCAGCTTATTTATTTCCGCCACTCTTTAGCGCGTAATGGAATCCTGGCTTTATATAGAGACTCATCTCTCTCTTCATGGATTTTTCTCACTCATTGTTGGAAAATATCTAAATTATGTTTTTGATACGGCCGGGGGGTGCTCGTTACCTGGCTTGGCTATATTTTGATTTTGCCGTGGATTATGGGGCTATAATAAATCTTACCACAAATAATGACCTAAGAAGATTATCAACGGAGGCTGTATTGAGTGGTTCAATGATCTCGGTTTCTTCGGTTTTATCAACCCAGGAAGTTATTTTACAACCTGATCTTTTTTTTACCGTTGGCGCCGCTACTTTTTGTAATTTTTTCACAAGAATTTTTGTAATTGGGCTACGTTAAGGCGAGACGAGTTATTTATCCTTTTTGACCTATATAATCAAACTATTGCTTCAGTAACGATGTTTAGTTCAATTTTCTATGCATATAAATTTCAACAATGTTTACTATCCATCATATTCATTACGGCATTTTATTTATATTTTAAATTAACTAATTACTCATTCTTCCCACGGAATGTGTTTTATATCACGTATTTAAATCATTTCAAAGTTGCTCTATTGAAAATACGATAAGCAGAAGCTGAGAAAAAGGGCTAAAAAAATAGTATTTTGTAGCTGTAATTTTGAAACAAAATTGTGAAAACTAATTTTAATAATCCTATATGTAAACCATACCTCCAAGCTATGTCCATGATAGATATCAGCACAATCGGCCCGATAGTTTTGGCGTGAAAGCGCAATGGACACCAACTTATTTTTATAATAGAAACGGCTGAAATGGCGCGATGCTCGTGGAATGTTTAGAGTAAGTACTATCCTATAACCCGCATCGTTGGTCGCATGGTCAAACGCGTCACTCTCATGTTAGACTGGTTTGCCGGTGACGAAAAGATCGGGGCTAAAATTCTAAGTCGGGCGTACTTTTTCACCACTCTCTCTGCAAATGCGTGTACATTTCTTATAACATCATATCTTCTTCATCCCCTATTTCATAAGTGTAATTAAGGTGGGGATGTAGGGGGCGCGAGGAAAGGTACGGTAGGTATTTTTGCAGTTTTTTATATGAAACATTTTTTTGGTCAAAATAAATCAAATATTTCTCCACTAGAAACAAAGAGTTTATTTCTCACGGGGATATCAACAGTTGTTGAATATCTGTCATGAGCATAATGGCATTAGATCACAAACTTATTAAATGATGAGAAAAAGTTGTCATCAAATTCCAGGACACCCTTAACAGATATTCAGCAACACTTGATATCACCATGTGAAGAAAATTAAACTAAATGTTCGTACTGGAGCAATATTTGATTTATTTTGACGAAAGATATGTTTTACTATGAAATAATCAAAAATACTATTCTTAACCCGTGTTTTTTCCGCACTCCCACCTAAAGGTCAAATATTCGAATCCCAGTCAGAAAACTTTCTGGTGATGATAAATAAAATGTAACCGGTGTTCTTATTCATCGTTATGTTGACCTTCATACAGAGCGAGTGGTTGCCTACATGGCGGGGCAGCGGTCTTGTCTCCCCCCTCCGCACACTGCGATCTCTTGAGCAACGGATGAATATTAATGAGACAAGAGTGCCTGGCTCTCATCATTATCATCATCATGGGGTTGATTGATATCGTGGGCTGTGCTCCTCCCTTGCATCAGTTGCATCAGTGCAACTGTCAGGTATTGATTACTAGCCTCGCATACCTTACATGGAGGGGCCTATAACAGAGTGGACTGATTGAAACTATGTTGTGGTGGTTGATATGGTCGAGTGAGTGGTGGGAATTATATGGAGTCCACTAATAATATCATTCTTGAAGCCAACTGAGGTATACGTTCAAAGTATTATTTAAGAAAATCATAAAATTAGAGCAGTAATTGGTTTGCATTGAAATAAAAATATGATTCCTCGTGCTATTCTGCGTGTCCTAGCATTGTTATACAACAATAAAAGACAAGGACTCTGCTCTGTGTCCTAACATTGTTACTACAATAAAAGACAAGGACTCTGCTCTGTGTCCTAACATTGTTACTACAATACAATGCAAGAACTCTGCTCTGTGTCCTAACATTGTTACTACAATACAAGATAAGAACTCTGCTCTGTGTCCTAACATTGTTACTACAATAAAAGACAAGAACTCTGCTCTGTGTCCTAACATTGTTACTACAATAAAAGACAAGAACTCTGCTCTGTGTCCTAACATTGTTACTACAATACAAGACAAGAACTCTGCTCTGTGTCCTAACATTGTTACTACAATACAAGACAATAGCTCTGCTCTGTGTTCTAATATCGACCCATAGCTAGTTATTAACATTTTTATGACAAACAATTATTTTACAAGTTACTAAAACAGTTTCTTGAAGCGTCGTTTAGCTTCAATTCAAGGTTATAAGGTTACTTCCCCCTTAAACGTCCACGAGACCTCACAGTCACGACTATCTGACGACCTTGTACAACGAACATTCCCGCTGGTTCAGTAGCTTCCTCTCCACGCCGGTAGCCGAGCGGTCTAAAGCCCTGTCCCCATTTGACTGGGTCATGTGGGGTCACGGCGGAACGGAAAATATCATCCTCACAACATCCTAGCAGCAACGCACCCCGACCTAGTCAAATCGGTGAGACCTTTCGGTCGTTGTACACTAGATGAGAGAGGAGTTCGAAGCCCGGTTTTGGTGTACTAAAGGAAGAGGTTTAAAAATAAGTGTTTTCCCAACCTTTCTTAGTTTTTAGCACTGCATCTTTTTTTTTTTCTATTTGAAGTATTTACCGTGCACTTTCTGAGCACGACTGATTATAATCAGCACACGAGAATTTCTATGAGCTATGGCGAAAGGGCCTACCAAGGTATTTTCTCATACATTCCAGGGTTCTTTTACTAATACACAATCGACATGGGACCGACGGCTTTACTTCCCCACCGAAGGAAGTTATGCTACGGATTTTTATCGCTCAAGAAGACCGGCGCCGTGGTATAGTGGTCAGTGCACCCGACCACGAATCTAGGGGTCCTGGGTACGATTCCTACGGGTATTTTTCCCCAAAGGTAAATTAATCCAAACCCGCCTCGGTGGCGTAGTTAGCTAACGCGCCAGTCGTGTTGAGCCAAACCACCGAGGACGGGGAGATCGAGGTTCGAATCTCGGTCGGCTGAACTGGGGGTGGTTTTTCCTAAATGGTTTTCCACTCTCCCTCCACGCAAATGCGGGTTCACTTCCTCTAACTTCAACCTTTTCAATTCCTAATCCATTAGTGTAATTAGTACTTAAGCGTATAAACCGAACGGGTAGTAAGACGCGGTGCTAAATAATAATAATAATAATAATAATTAATCCAACATTCACCATGGTTTGGTTAATTAGGCTTAAGGTAAGTTTAAGATCACTCCAGGCTCCACATCTTCATAATCACTCTCATCACAACATTTCAATGCGGATATGAGGGGTAGACAACCTCCATAGGTGTACCCTGGGCATCGTTCTGTGCCACCAGAGCTACGAATAATCTACATACACAGGCGACCAAACTACATAATATCTCTCTCAGTCAAATTGACCAGACACTGAAAAAATAACTCTTAGACATAATCCGTCCACTCCAGTTGGGTTTTAACCCACGCACATCGACTATTGCGGCGAGCACTTTAACCCGTAATCACAGAAATCGATCCGCGCGTCATACTACCAGTTCAGGTTTTACGAATGTATCAAAAGTGTACCCGCATATGCACGGAGGAATATAGGGGAAACATGAAAACACCTAAGTTTTTCTCGACCCAGTATTAGAATCCCAGTTTCACCCATCACCGTAGAAAACCAAAGACCTTAAGGTTAGAACTTTAAAGGTCTGATTAAAAAAAAAATTTAACCGGACCCTTGTAGGTAACTTTTACCACTTAACTCTCCAACTATTTCTCAACAGAAAATTTTCAGTCAAGACTGTACTTGACCTTGACAATTTTAAACCCACCAGCTGTTCAACTCGTACAAAATAAAGAAGCAAATAAAAAAAAAAGCTTGGAAATAAACGTTTAAAAACCATTGCATGGCAAACTTTACACCCCACACAATGGTTTTGCCGCCAAGGTCGTGAGAATCACAATTCACAGATCGTCATAATTTTTTTATTCTCTCTCTCTCTCTCTCTCTCAGAACTTTAGTGAGCGGAAAATATTTAACTTCTAGAAATAAGTTACAAATCGAGTTAATATGTTTTAAACCCGCTTCGGTTGTCATATATATATATATATATTAATACCACATCTTACTACCCGTTCCGGTTATACGCCTTTGTACTAATTATTACACTAATGTGTTACGGATTATGGAAGTTGAATTTAGAGGAAGTGTACTCGCATTTGCGTGGCAAGTGTAAAACCACCCTCAGTGCACACGACCGGGATCGAACCCTAGTCTAGTGAGAGAGTAGAGCCTTAGAACATGCGGGCACCAAAGCGGGTGGTGGTCGAATAGTCTAAGGAAGGAGTTCCCAAACTTTATATATGGAAGGAGCCCTTGCACCAGAAATAAATACATGCTCTAAACCTCATAAAAATATTTACACTAGAGTAGGTGTCCCAAATATCACCTACACTAACTATTTTTCTATATCTCATCCTCTCTAGTTTTCTAATTGAGCTGGAAACTGAATAAATATCACTAAGAACTATATTCCTTTGGTATCCTGAGATCAACCCGCTTCAAAACCTGTGCCAGTTTAAGTTATGTAGCTCAAATGAAAAAATGGAAATTTCCAGCGAACCCCAGGATGGTTCCTAATATAGCCTACCCCTGTTCCTATTACCGCCTACCAGGCGAAATTAATGTGTCCTAACATTGTTACTACAATACAAGACAAAACCTCTGCTCTGTGTCCTAACATTGTTACTACAATACAAGACAAGAACTCTCTGTCCTAACATTGTTACTACAATATAAGACAAGAACTCTGCTCTGTGACCTAACATTGTTAGGCTACTTTTAATTTTATATTCTATGATTAGTTGGGAAATGTATTATTAGAAAATATGTTAAAGCACAGGAAATAACTTCATCGCCTCTAAATTTGAGTTTGTGTTAACTATGATGTAGTTGTTGCAGTAGGCGAAAATAGAACTAACTAAATATAAGAAGCAGTTTAATATTTTCAGGGGGAGAGTCATTATAAAAATATTGATGTCAAGTACGGTTTTGGAAATCCTGTTACAGAACATTTAGGCCAATACTATTTCTAAATAATTTAACATAAGTCCGCGTTATTCATCCGTACATAAATTATTGTTTTAACTTACAAACATAATAATATAAGCCTTTTACTACTACTGCGTTATTAAAACAAAGAGGAGCTAACAGCTACTAGAGTTGCATTAAATTAATAACCGTTCATCAAAACAAAATGTTTCTATCAGCGTATGATTATCAGCCTCGCTATGTTACAATCTATTTTTAATTAATAGGCTCTATGTATCTCTATGTCCGTGGTGCGCGCGTGGTTTTGACAGCATTGTTTATATTTTATTCGCATGTTCAAACTGTCTCGGTTCGATGTCGAAGCTTGTACCTGGTTGGTCGACCCTCTAAACTAAACAGGTGTCCATTTAGGGACGTTGAGGGGCTGCACGGGGTCGAGGGGAAGACGTGATAGTGCGTATTTTCAGTTAGTGCATATTCGCGCATATATAGATAGATACATACTCTGCCGTCAAAGGGATTCCACCCTTGTTGCATCGACTGACCCAGCGTACCTTCAACCGCTTGAAGCGCTGTAGTCGCCATGCTGCGCGTGCGCACTGATGTTCTTGCGCGGTTGAGCAAGTGGGTTCGGGTTTCTCCGGTCCTGTTCGTATCTCAAGAGGGAAACGGGGAGAGAGACACGATCACTTCCGATCGCGCGGCTCGTCGCAGTGGTTGCCGTTTAGAGGACGCGAAGGGGTTAGCGTGATGGTGGAGGTTGATTTTTTTTTTAGTAACGAAGTCTTGCGCACGCTGTCGACAGCAGACTGTTTTTTTTTATTTTGTCAATTATACACCACTCATATTAATTGAAACCTGGGTTTTGGGAATGAATTGAGCTTCATGCGATATGTAGCGTAGTAATGTGTCATTTCGTTATCCCTGTTATACATAATATGACGATGATAAAGACTCTTGAAATACAGGAGTGGCTTAGAGAATTTTGTTTTTGTTTAAATTCCGAAGCGGTTTAGCGGTGTTAGAAACATTAGAGCGCACTGCTTTTTATTTATTTAAGCATTTTAGAATGTTTCAGAATTCATCAGGTGCATCCGTCACAACGAAATGAGCTTGCCATGTATTTACAAAATGTCCTTACTATATGCCAGTATAAGCTGTAGGATGAACAAAATAAAGGTTTAGTGTATATTTTTAAAATGTTGTTATATTTACGTTGCTCAAAGCTCAGCTCTATAGTCTCTGGTATTAATCCTTGGCGGGAAACTTCAATTTAAAAACCTATTTCTAAAATACTACGTATTATCTTTTACTAAAAAAAATACTTCTTGTATTAAGCTTCATTACTGTACACATTTATTTTATATTTTATTACCGGTGGTCACTCGGTATAAGGCGGGAGGCTCGCAATAGACTGGATTTCTGGTTTCAGGAGATTGAGTTTCAAATCCTGGTCCGGTACACTGGGTGGAGTTTTTTTATAAATATGATTTATCCCTCTGGTTTTTCCATCCCTCTTTCCACGCTAATACGGGTGCATTTCCTCTAAACTCCTTCAATAATCTCCAAAATTTAGATTAGTCCGGTACTAAAGCGTCTGTTAAATTATCACTATAATTTAAAATAAGATATCGTGATAATTTAAAATAAGATATCGTGACCAATAGGTGACCCGTATTGGTGACCATGCGGACAAAGATGCCAGACTCATCTATTGTGGTTTATCGGTGACGGAGAGGTAAGGATTTAATATCGGCAGGGTGTCCTGATGGTGCTTTATTCCTATTTGGTGTACCCACTCTCAGTGAACCGGGGAGGCTGCGGACATTGGCCCCTGAAAAGAATTTGCCCTTCCCCGCCTCTTGATTTCACTCTCATCGAATATTCTCTAATATGTAGCTGAAATGTGGCCTTGCATCACATCTATTTTTGAAAACTTGCCAAAGGAGGACCACTTCAAAATAACTTCTTGGAGCATCCAAATTTCAAAAGGAAAAAAAAATCTGGTGGAAGATGAGAATAAATAGTTTCCAAAGGAGTCTAAATTTTAAAAAAAATACAGACGTGGGGCACTTAAATTATCTTCTAGAAGGGCAACCAATTTTTCAAACATTTCATGAAGGGGTGGCGGGGATCCAGACCCCCATTTTATTTGGTGTTTCAAACCCCTCAAAATCCTCAAGTGTTGCTAATTAACCTCTCCCCACCCTCACATATACAAATAAGGTTCCACCAACACTCCTCCTTCAACGAAAATGCAGATACATTTCCTCTAAATACTACTAGCTTCTTCATCCCCATTGGTTTAACTAAATGAGGATAACTCATCTGGGAGGTGAGACGTGTTGCAGAAAAAATAATTACGTCATAGTATTATTTCATTATTTAACGTACAGCTGTGGAAGAGAAGGATGACTGCCCTGAACAAGCATAGCATTAGTTCAACACCAGTCGACAACTAAATTATGACGGAATGAGAACACGAACAATATTTCAAACTCTATAAATTGCAGTACCCCCCCCACCCCCTTTTATCTCCTGCTAGTACTCATACCGGCCACCAGAGTACCAGGGATGTCAAGCTGGTTGCGTCAAACGCGGTCAAGGGGGCTGGAAGACGTTCCAACACGGCACGAGCAAATTATTTGGTTTTCCCATTCCACCTCCAGGCGAATACTGGCCTAGTTATATATCTTAACCTTGTCATCTTAAGATCATACAACACTTAAGATACTGGCATGGTTGTTACACTGATTGGTCCTCCTTGTCCTCACTCGGGTGACCACGGTTCAATCCCGGTTAGGGGCAAACTTTCATCATCAGCTCTATAAATGAACGTTGGCGCATTTACTTCAATTACACCCTCGTCAGTAGACCAGCATGAATCTTCCTTCCAGGAGGTAGATTTAAAAAAAGTCCGTTGAAACCAATGACTAACTAGAATAGGAAACAAGACCAAAATAATGTTGAAAAGCAAATCATTTATATCCAGGCGCAAATAGTAGAGTGAGTGTTTATAATTGTCAGAAAAAGAGGGTAAGTGTAATCAGTAGATAAACCAGAGCCCTCGCAGAGTGAACTGATCATTTTCTTCCCTCTCTCTCTATTTCGTCCAAGCGTGATAGCACTTAGACTGCTTAGGTGCGTCAAATTAAGAGGCAGCCCGCTTCTCACAATAGTTTTGAGTTCACCCAAGTTTGCGACGTCATTAATTGAAAGGGATTTGAACCAGGTACCATCATATCCAGCTCCATCCCAGGGCGGTGTTGTTCATGCAACGAGCTCGCTAGATTGATGGCTGTGAAGGCGAGGGGAGGTAAGGCCGTACAGCCAGTG
>CABFWO010006191.1:17486-37657 GCA_902155825.1 Timema genevievae
TTTTTTTTTTTTTTTCAATCATACAGAAAGCCTCCCTTCCGTTTTTACCCTTCTGGAATATATATTACTTACACCACTGTCTCTATGCCTCAGTTTGATATACCACCGAGGTAATAATATACTTATTACTTTTAGTAGGAGCGGCCTTAAGTACATTTTGAGCCCGGGTGGGATTGATTTTTAGCGCCCCCATATATAACCGGTGGATAGTAGGAAAATATGAAAATAGCCCCCAAATCAAACGTAGCTTAGGAATGGTAGGAAAATAATCCAAAGCGAAGTTCCATAAATTATTGTAATCATACTCCAAACGTTCCACTACGAGATCATACGGAAATCGTTGGGATTACAAAGAAAATTATAAAAATATGTTTTGTAGACAATATTCTCTTCTTTATTTTTTATCATAGAAAGCAAACAATTTGATATAATGAATGGTTAACGAGATAATTGCAAAAATACAGTTTTAAGGCACTATTTTTCCAAGATGGCGGATGGGAAAGAACTTTTTAGGAGTGGTAATATTAGGTTTTAGAGTTTAGAGGTTTGGGGTCTATTTTCGTATCATGCCCAGGCTGCGTTAGGCTGGGTTGGTGCTTTGTTTGGCGCCCCGGGCCTTATTCCGCCCCTGATCTTCTAGAATATTCACATCTTGCCATTCATTGCCACTGTACAAAAGGTGCCCAAAGTTATTATTTGACCATGATGTCACTTGAACTGCGCCTGCGCTGTCTGTTACTGCTAGACAGCGCATGACTAATCACTTCTTCTGAGATGGGTTCGACCAATATCTCTTTGTGTTTGTGACGTCACTAAATGCATAAGTTGTGTTGGTAATAGACATACTATTCTTAAACCAGCTATCAAGTATACAAACACCGGGACTAACGTACGATACAATCCGCAACACTTTTCCTTTAATGACGTAACAATTTGCATATAATAGAAGGAGCCTTTATGTCGTCATTTCAGTACCTGCCAGAGAAATATTTTTCTTGGTTGGATATACTATAGCTACCTAGTTGGCTCTTTCAGGGTTGGTAAACGTCTGGAAAGCGGGGCGAACCTTAAAATGAAAGGGAATTTGGTGTGATAGAGAGAAGTTAAGGGATATTTAGAAAATCACTGGAGTTTTCAGATATTTTATCAATTGTTTTCAAACTATAAAGTAGCTAACTATTTAATTTACTCTTCATTTCATGCGATTTTGCGAAAAGTACAGACATATTTGTTTTAAAAAGAATAGTTTGTAAAGAATATATTTAAAACTGTTGATAATAACGATGGTTTTTATTTACGGCCTTATATATATATATACAATACTGGTAAATAAGGGTTGGATAAAAAATATCTAGAGAAAAATTTATCCTGCCTAGTCACAAGTTAGCTCATTCATTCCAAGACGTGCTAGCACGTCTGAAATTAATATATCAAGCAATGGAAAACTGCAAAAACAAACATTTAAGTGCAAGAAATGGCATTTGCTTGGTCAGGTTTTATCTGCGCTTTATTATCTATCCGGGACATCCACAGTGTATTACATAGCTCGGCTATCCGTGGCTTACTATATATATGGGCTATCCGTGGCTTAATATCTGTCTGGGCTATCCGTGGCTTACTATATATCTGGGCTATCCTCGGCTTAATATCTGCCTGGGCTATCCGTGACTTACTACATATCTAGGCTATCCATGGATTACTACATATCTGGGCTATCCGCTTGTACTACCTATCTAAGATATCCACGTCTTACTACTTATTCGGGCTATCCGCGGTTTACCACCTAACCTGGTTATTCTCTGTTTACCACTTTATCATGATTATCCACTGTTTACCACCTATCCTGGTTATCCGCTTCTTACTACCTATCCGGGCTATCCACGTCTCAATACTTATCCGGGCTATCCACACTAATGAGCTAGCGATGAATGATGTATAATCTACTCCTATTCGCTTGGAAGGAAAGTAGGAAAGCATTTAGGGAGGGAAAAATATCACTACACCCAGTCTAGATTTAAAACCCTGACCTGTCCGTTACCGGCAAACCAGACTAGAGGAGCTGACGTTAGTCTCGCCTGCCCACAGATGTGGGTATCATTTAAATTAAGAGGGCCGCGCCCATCCGAACGCTAAGACGCTTTTCTGAAGTCCGGGAATCTCGCGTTATTTAAGAAGTAGTTTGTTATTTCAAAATACAGTTCATGCCAAAATGGAGATGAAAGGTATCCGTCCACATGTGCCTTTTAAAATTAAAAACTTTACATATAAAATTTTATAATTAAAAAAAAATCATATAAAGGGGAGATTATCTTATCTTCAAGGATATTTCTCGCGAAATGTCTCAGTTCTGATATTAAAATAAATGACTAGCAACATAGATATAGTCTTCCTCACAACAAATTAAGCCTTTTTTTTTTTTACTATCAGGGTCATAACAGAACTTGCTTGGATAACTGAGGATTGTTTTAGTGGTTTTGAAAACTAAGAACTGACATTCCTATAAAAAAAATACGGCAGTGTGAGGATATTTCATTACAGGTAGGCGACGCCCTTATAAAGAATTTCCAGAACTATAAATGAATCAATGTGATTTGGATATAGGCACTATTTTCCTCTCAGTTGCTTCACACAAACACACACACACACACACACGTATAACTGCTTCAATGAATCAATGGATGGAGCTACTATATTTACTTTCGAGTCCTCATCCCCTCCACTATTTCCTTCCTCCTTGCAAAGTGAAAGTTGTCTGTTTTTGTCAAAGGAGGGTTGGGGGGGGAGAGGGGGTCTGTTCTGGAGGTCACGTACGGAACAGCTGAAGACACAATAGGTGACGTGGTGGGGCGGGCAAGATAGGGGAGGTAAAGAGATGCACTTCTGCCTCCCCTATCGCGGCACAAAACAACTAATCTTTTGCCGCGCCGTGACACTCTTTACTCCTTCCATCGTCCGTCAGTCACTTCTTTTTAAAGGAGAACTCACTTCATGGCGTTTCATCTGCTTTAAAAAAAATAGTTCACTCTTTATTGTCGATATTTTAGTCAAAAAGTTCAACTTTTTTTTATTTATTTTTTCAGTTGGTGATATTTTTTCAGTTGGTGTTTTTTTTAAGGGCCTAACCCAATATTATTTTTTCATTTATTTGAGGTGTTTAAAGTACACTTTCTGAGACGACTGATTATAGTAATTATAAGCACATGACTTATAAACCAAAATCTAAAAAAGACACAATATCCAAACTCCGGGAATCGAACACGGGACAGTAGACAGACTCGCTACAGACTGAGCTAAGGTGTCGGACCTAGCCCAATATTTTAATCGAAACTAAAGTTTGTTGTTTTGTTTTAAATAGGTATACAATACATTCAAATTTAAATTACGACCATAATTATTGTTATTACATTTTTAATAAATGTGTGTTCATAGAGCAGACATATATTTTTTTTATTTTAGAGCTTGTACTTTCTAAACCAACTGATTTCATCAACACGTGAGTTACAAGCTAAGTTTTTTTTGTTCCTGCGTTTTATTCCTCGTACGGGCTATAAACATATGATCTTATTATGATTATGTGCTAGGGTTAAGGAAGGTTGATTTTTAAGGAAATGTACACGCATTTGCGTGGAGAGAGAGAGTATAAAGCCATTTTGGGAAAAACCACAATCAGTAGGCCTACACCCGACTGAGATTCGAACCTCGATGTCGCCGTCCTTGGCGGTATTATAAGGAAGGATATGTTGATTTCTTTCTAACGTTATTTTGTAGTGAACCAAATTTGAATAAAACAAATTCTCAAGAAACGCGAGGTTTCCGAAAGTCTGCAACGCTGCCCAGCGCTCCGATAGGCAGATCACTAAATCCAAACGGGAAATTTAAAGTCGAAATTTATAAGTTTTTGAATCCTCTCGAAATGCAAAGGTAGTTATGGTTAGTCCTACGAATAATTCGAGGTTGACTATAAATGCCTCTTTTTTTATTTGGCACTACTACCCATTCGTGTTGTAGGCTATGTAAATGCATATTAAAAATAATTGACTAAACGCAATATATATATATATATATATATATATATATCGGCTACTGATAGTATTTTACCGTACCACTCTGCGGAGATACCTAGGTATTCACCTGTGCCTAAGCTAAACCTATGGTAGTATCATGATAACAGCCACTTTGTGGAGATACCTAGGTATTCACCTGTGCCTAAGCTAAATCTATGGTAGTATCTTGATAATAGCCACTCTGTGGAGATGCCTAGGTTTGTTTGTGCTAGGCCTTGCCACTGGACATATCCAATCTCTGTAATGATGTCGTTGGTTGTGCGAGGTTAACCGAGGTGTGTTGCGGGTAGAGCGCCTGTCCGTCAGCAGGGGTAGTTTGAGGGTGTCCATAATTGTGCGAGATTTACTGCCGCGCTGTGCAGCAGATAGCGAGCGACGTAACTTATCACCGGTCCATTAGCAGGCCTGGGTCGAGTCTCGGGTACACCCCGCCTCAAAATAGCTTCAAGCTACACCCTGTTTCTCGACCAGCTGCACTCGTTAGGGGGTTATCACACTCTTTCCAGGTGAACTTCACTATTGATCTTCATAAAATTTACCCACAATCCCTATTATTAACTGATAGCCACTACTGGCACTATTCATGCTCCTCATCCTGTTATATTAGATATTTTAACACGTTGATGGTCATTACTCCCCGTCTTACCACCCGTCTGGGCTATCCGCATATTCAAACCGCGCCCCGCTCCCCCCTGGCTCTACTTGACTTCATTGGGAGAGGGACGTTATCAATCCGGGGGACCGATAAGCAAAATAAGGGGTTTTTGAGGGGCTTTGATCCTAAGCCAAAGGGGGCCCTGGTGGCCCTCCCTCGACAAATGTTTGAAAATTGGATAAACTATTTAGAGTGATCCTTCTTCAGGATATTTTTAAAGTTTGAATATCCATAGGAGTTATTTAGGATGATATTCGTCTGTAATTATTTTTGGAAATTAGATACCTACTATATAAGCTATCTGGAATGGTCTTTCCCCGGCACTTTTGATGATTGGATGCCTTTGGAACAGGCCTGGGAAACTCTTTTGACTGAAGGGCCGTATTGATAATTTAAATATAAGAATGTGACGCCAAATAAATACGATTTTTTGTAGGACGCAATTTGTTATAGTTTTTTATATAAGTGATTCTGAAAAATAACAGAACTTAATGAGTTGAATGCAATTTTTACATATCTTTAATAATGTATTCAAACCAAAAATGCAATTTTTACATATCTTTAATGATGAATTTAAACTAAAAATGCAATTTTTACATATCTTTAATAATGTATTTAAACTAAAAATGCAATTTTTACACATCTTTCATAATGCATTCAAACTAAAAATGCAGTTTTTACATATTTTTAATGATGAATTTAAACTAAAAATGCAATTTTTACATATCTTTAATAATGTATTATGTGAGGAATGCCAGGCGTCCACTGTGGTTCGGATTCCATGTTAAACTATAGGTCCTCCATTTCATCTCACAATCACCCTACCATTGCACATTAGTGTAAGTGCGTATAATCCGAATGGGTAGTAAGACGCGGTGCTAATAATAATAATAATAATAATAATAATAATAATAATAATAATACTAAAAGTACAATTTTTACATATCTTTAATAATTTATTTTAATCAAAAATGTCATTTTTACATATCTTTCATAATGTATTCAAACTAAAAATGCAATTTTTACATATCTTTCATAATGTATTCAAACTAAAAATGCAATATTTACATATCTTTAATAATGTATTCAAACTAAAAATGCAATTTTTACATATCTTTCATAATGTATTCAAACTAAAAATGAAATTTTTACATATCTTTCATAATGTATTCAAACATCTAAACAATTTGGGACAGGTTGAGACTCAGACCTATTGTAGACAAGTTGAGTCTTGTCTCTCGTATGATGAGTATCTCTCAAGTTTCCCCTTCTGAGGAGGCGGAAATAAAATGTTGGATGGATGGATCATAAGCAAGTACAATGTTACCTGAGTCATGACTCTGACCGATGAATGGTAATTTAGGGCATGACTCTGATCGAGTACACTATACAGATCCCGTTTTGTGATATTACCGTTCGGTGTTCGATTACCATGCCCTGTCTCTTATTCGCAGGTTCCCGTTGTAACATTACGTTACGGGATGGCTATTGCTTCTATCATTATTGAATTAAAATCAGCTATAAAATATCAATTATCTGTTTATTCAAAACCGTGAACAAATGAGTTACGCGACTCAGTATCACTCATGACGAAGCCCCCACCTCAACAGGGAGTAATTTAAATGAAAACATGTTTAAATTATAACGAAATGCCCGGTGTGGGTTATGCTGCTTAACATCATGAAATCCCAATCGAGGCTCGGGTAAATTCTATTAAATTCTATTACAATATTATTGAAATGTGTGGCGCAGAATAAGGGTGCTACCTTCGTGACATCTCCGCGGAGACGGGTTGATCTTCCTCTCGCCAAGACGTGCCTGTAATAGAGAGTTCCTAACTTCTCGAATTTTCTACAGACCATCACACCACTCCCTCATTCCGCTCCTGTTTACTCACAGAGAAGACTCCGGCCTCTTTGTGCAAGAGAAGGGTGTGAAGCCCCGTATACATTAGGCGAGCCGAGCGTGTAATGTAACATGTAATGTAATTCTCGTCAGTTTGGACGTGAAACGAGCACGCCACGATCAAGTGACGTAATAATGATCTCAGTTCAATTCAGTATTTACGTGGGTGAGCTATATTTCAATCATTAAATTATCTATCTTAACTCTACTAAATGTCGGATGACGAAGAAACCTTAGCCTTTATTTTGTGCAGTGGTGCAACGCTAATATGGTCAAACTATTAAAAAAAACGAAAGCCTCGGGGATGGTGGCCTATAGTTGTATAAAAACTGGCTGGTTCGGAACTACTGCGAGATTTCAAGTTCCAGAACATTAGTGGCAGGATGTTTCCCACAGACTTTGAGAATTTGCTGAATAAAATGGGACCAAAAAAACTAATTATTTTTCGTTTGCAAACATCTTCTGCTTGTCCTGCTAATGTGGTGATGTCCTTCCAGGCATCTTCCTTCAGATTCTTTTTATAATAGTTTTTATCCTTGTCTCCTTGGGGCCGCATAAAACACTATTGTTTTTACAAGATTCTATCAACTGAAATACAGGTCCCTCAGACTAGTTATCCATGTTTGTGTGCACGCAACAAACCCGTCCAAACTAGACTGACGAATCCCTTTGTGTTCGTTGGAAAAACCGACAGCCGGCGGGCGGATCCCTGCGAATGGTTCGTAGCGTGGTCGTAGCGTGCTTATAGCGTGCTCGTAGTGTGCTCGTAGTGCGCTCGCAGGCCCGTCTCAATTAGACGAATCTGTTACATTACATATTACATTACAGGCTCGGCCCGCCTAATGTATACGGGGCTTAAGAGTGATGAGATACTTTGCAGTCCTACAGCCAAGAGATTATAAAATATTATTTAATTTTGAATATAATAGCGTATTACATTTATTATTTATGAATTTAAGGGGCTGATAAAATAATGTCGTTACAGCAAATATCTCGTATCAAACTTGGCCAATGCATAGAACTGATTGTAGAATGATGATCAAGTACAAAATGCCTGATGGACCATAAACAAGCGTCCATCGTTTAACTTGTAGGATAGTAGGCGTACCTTGCACGGTTCTATTTCTGAGTAGGTAGTCCACGTGTAATAAATCACGGTATAACTCTGACTTTTTCAGAGTGAACGGAGTGATGCATGACTTAGATCGGGGAATGATGTCCGAGTACACTGACCAACCAATAACTGATAGTAATAGATCGAACCTTGATCAAAAGTCGTGTTAGTATTAGATATGACACTGATCAATGAATGATAACAACCCGTTGTGTTTAGGATCAAAATAGTGGTCAAGTATGAATATCGTGCAAGTATCAGTCATAAAGGATGACTCTATACCGTATAAATATAATGTATACTTCCGATTGAACTTCATGACTTCGACCAATGAAGGCTTATCATATGCTGTGTAAGTATTATGCATGGTTCTGATCGATGAATGACGATCGAATGTTATAGAAGTATGTTGTTTGCCATGACCAAATATGATAGGCTACATGTGTTTGATCAATGAAGAGTTTTCAAATGACTACTAAGTATGATGTATAACTCTTATCAATAAAGGATGATCAAATGCATACTAAGTGCGATGTATAACTCTATCAAGCATGAAACATGGTATGGTAAATGAATAATGATCAGCTGTGTAGTAATTATTATGGATAACTCTGATCAATTAAGGATGTTCATTTGTGTTGTGATTATGATTCATGACTTATCACTGAAGGATGTTCAAATGTGTAATAATTATGATGCATGACTCTGATCAATGAACTATTATAAAATGAGTAGTAATAATAATGATGCATTACTATTATCAATGAAGGATGATAAAATGTGTAGTAATTATGATGCATGACTCTGATCAATAAATGCTGATCAAATTGGCAGTAATTATGATGCCTGTCTTTGATCAACGAAGGATGATAAAATGCGTAGTAATTATGATGCATACTCTTGAGCTATGAATGATGATCAAATATTTAAGATCCATGAATGATGATCAAATGTATAGTAATTATAATGCATGACTCTGATTAATAATGGATGATCAAATATATACTAATTATAATGTATACCTAACTCTTTCTAGTGTGAAGTGTGGCATGATAAATTAATTATGATCAAATAAACTACAAATGTCTTGTTTCAAAACAAACATTATTCCCGCCAGCTCTAATTAAACAATCATGTATCAAGTTTTAAACAGTTCCAATCAATCTAGAACTATAACAGGGTATCTACAGGAATTGGAAGCTATGAATCAAAATTTTGCTCACGAATGTTATGAAAGTGTCATGAATTTAATTTGTATGGCCATTAATCTTGTGCTGTAAGATTAATATAGGCATAGAATAGTAAATAGTAATATTTTTAGTTATTTTTTTATAAATCCCCATAAAGTATGTTCTATATTCATATGTTGTGTTTATTTTTTAGAATTTACAAGATCAAAATTGTTGACATTCTTAGTAATAATTACTATCTCAGTTTGAGGGGGATATGTATTCGAAACTCTCAGCATTCTGATGAATTTCTAAGTTAATGTCGTGAAAAGGTCAATATTAAACTCCTTAAAACTATTTTGTTTAGAACTATAGACAGCTTGCATGAGGTGTAGTTTTAGCCTGATGCCTCTCTCTGCTTGACATGGTTTTAAAGCCTGGTACACCGACACATTTTATTGTACAATACATAGTACAAGATTGTGCCTTGTAAACAACCAAGATTGTACACAATATGCTTTGCACAACTCTTTGTATACAATATAGTGTACCTTGTAGGAAATAGAAAACTTTCTTTATCAGTCATTTTTATTGTACAACTTTTTGAGTTGTAAATATGATAACGCCGGCTACTTGATTGTCAATTCTTTTACGTATGAATGATTGTAAAATTATTAACAGCCAAATACTTGATAAAAACAAACATAAATTATAACTGTAGAAGGTCAAACCCTCAAATATAAAAGTTTCCAACTGTTAAAAAAATTTTAAAATAATATACTTTATTCATATTGATACAATTTAGAGATGATTTAGAAAGTATTTTTAAGTAAGTAGTGTTTAAATATTGTATGCAATCATACGTGTCGTGTGAATGGTCTCTGGGTAAAACCTGTTATGTGTGCAATCTTTGTGCCAAGATACGGTACAAGAAATTGTGTAGTGCTGCGGTTCTCAAACTGGGGTATGCGTACACCCGGGGGTACGCGGGCACCTTTCAGGGGGTAAGCGAGAAGCTCTCAAGGGAAATTTGGCGAAATAGCAAGAGACTTAGGGTAAACCCTAATTGTTGTCAATTACCGTTACCTGATTATTTCCACCCCTCTTTTCCCCGTATTTGCTCTCGGCTGGAGACAGATTTATGAGAATTTTCATCCCTCTATCTGACACCTACATTAAAAGTTTATTATGTTTTTATCAACAACATATCCCTGTGAGAGTGGTTTTTCATTCATGGTGTACCTAAAAACTAAATACCGCAATAGGCTGAATTTGGAGCCGAACCTCCGCTTGAAAGTTTCAACTGGACAACCAGACATCAAAAAGTTGTTCCAAGCCATGCAGCCACACCCCTCTCCCCGGAAAGCTTTGGGATTCATAATATATCAGCTCCAGAATTACAATTACAAATTTTGGTTTGAAAATATTGTGTTTATGTTTACTTTTTTCTTTATTTTTAAACGAATTTGTGAAGAAAATATATACATTTTTTTACAGTAAAATTATGTTTTTTTAACTGATCATAACAATTCTCAATAAGAGATAATGTTAAGGTTATAACAGTAGGATTATTTCTAACTAGCTTTGTCACATTTGAAATATTTTGATTACGGATAATTTTTTCCCACTAGATTATATAAATCAATAAATTACCAAGTGGTCATCTTTTTTAAAGCCTGTCATTTGGAATTTTTTTTTTAATCTTGGGGGTTCATTAAACTTTTAGTCATGGCCAAGGGGTATAATCTAACAAAATTTTTGAGAACTGCTGGTGTAGTGTGTAGCGGCGGGCTTTAGTCCTATTTATTCGGTGCGCGAGATGAAATATCACTAGAGCTGATGTGCATCAAAGGTATTATTTAGGATATACAGCGTTTACTTTCAAAACAATAGATTACATCAGCATACAACTTACAAACTAAAATGCACCTGGGACAATGGTACCTAACACTTAACTGATCCAGCAAAACACTCAACACTAGAGCGGGTACATCTGGGTAACAGGACACACTTAACCTAGGACAGCAACACTAAACGCACAACTCTAGCACCAGGGACTTGATATCTGGGTAACAGGACAGAGAATTAAACCAGGATATAGACTTACAAACACACTTAACCTAGGACAGCAACACTAGCACCAGAGACTTGTTATCTGGGTAACAGGACAGAGAAGTAAACCAGGATATAGACTTACAAACACACTTAACCTAGGACAGCAACACTAGCACCAGGAACTTGTTATCCGGGTAACAGGACAGACACGCACACACATATTTTTCGTAGTATTATATTAAGTTATTTTAAGTCCTTTCTGGAGTCAAGCTACGGTCTCTCGGATGTCCCCCGTGTCTCCTGACTAATCAAGGTTTGCCCCCTTCCCCTCATCTCTCCAAGAAATCAACATCCAAGACTGGTAGCGAGGAAGGGTGAACATTTTACGCGGCCCTAACTGTGCTCTTGTAGGGCTGTAAAATGTATAAAAGCTATAACCCGAGTAGATGGTCCCTGGTGTGGAGGACACATTGTACATTCAACCTTGCATTGGAAACACTTGGACCAAGCCACTATTTTTTATAACATTTTTTTATGAAAGAGAAAGTATTGTAATCGTGAAAATGTCCGACCGGCGAGATTATTATGAATCTTTATTTACATTTTACATATAAAGGGCACAAGGTAAAAAGGAGGAAAGTTTCATTACACACACTTTCCAGGACAACAGCTTTTATATCTCAAACTCCTCAAGGACCCCAACAAATATTTTTTTTTTTTAAATTTACATAAATATGACAGCGGCCTCTTTTAACCATAATCTAAAGTTCATTATAAATGTCTCAAGGCTGGTACACACAGAACACTAAGCTAAGATTTGCTCCGCTAACTCCTTAGAAAAATAGCGGACCATACATATATTTAAATGTGCTGGTTCACACAGAAAGCTAAGCTATGCCTTGCTACGCAGCGCTATGTTTTTTCCGATTGCTGTCTGGGCAATCTTTCCATCTCCCATCTTGAGCCATCTTACGTTGCGCATGCGCTTAACGCAACTTGGGCTCCGTGTTGAACAGACGCAGGGCTGGTTTAGTGAAAATAACTAAAGAAGTGTTTTAAGTTTTGTTTTCAGTTTGTTTCACGTGTATTTAAGTAATATTATATTTAGGTTTTATATTTAATAAATGTTTTATATTAAAATGGAAGCGTTATTTGAACAAGTCAAACCTCCACCGCCTAAATTTTCTTCAACTTCCAAAACAACTGCTAACAGCAGCTTCTTTTCTTCCTCAGTACTATCAATTGAACTCAAACAAGACATTTTGGAGAACGCCGTCATAGCTAGGCTTCACTGGAGCAGACCAGGAAGAAACAACACTGAATTCGGTGGGGAAATAGGGACCATTGCTTAGCTTAGCTTAGCTTAGCAATGAGTGTGAAACCAAATTGACAACGTCTTAGCAGAGGACAGCACAAAACAGCTTAGCTTAGCTTAGCTTTGCTTAGCGTTATGTGTGTATCGGCCTTCAAGATTGTCTAACAAATGGCAGTACTAGCTCATTTTGAGTTAAAATTGACCTTCCCCCTATTTCCCCTGTACCTTTCTTAATATTCCACTAAACCCAAAAAAGTTGATTTTACAACAATGTATGTCTGTATCTGGGCCTAGATTCGAGAAGGTTTGCTGGATTTTGTTCAAACACGATATTTAAATGCTATTCCCATTTCTTGGGAAGTTTTTTTAAAAAATATTTTGACTCTATCTCTTAAATTAAAGAGAGTTTACTGATAAGCGTATTTTGAAAATTTCAAATTTTTCTAAAATGTTTCAATGAGGCTGTTTAAAATTCAAATATAGCGAGTGTTTGACCTAACAAATAAAAAAACAAAAGTTTTCTTGTTTTGGGGTAGGAGGGGGGGGGAATTGTTTGATGATAATTTGTCAATGACTACACTTTTAAAAATCTAAAGTTGAAACACTTGCGATTAAAATTTGTGTTTGAAGAGTCTTTACTGTGATCAACAAGATCAATAATCCGCTTCGTTGGCCGCTTGGTCTAACGCGCTAATCTCGTGTTGGACTAGACTGCTGAAGATGGGGAGATCAGGGTTCGACCCCGGTCGGATACACTGAGGGTGGTTTTCCCTAAATGGTTTTCCACTCTCTCTCTCTCTACACGCAAATGCGGGTGCACTTCCTCTAAATTAAACCTTCCTAATCCTTAACTACTTAGTGTAATTAGTATATAGGCGTACAACCTGAACTGGTAGTAAGACGCGGTGCAAAAAAAAAACAAGATAATAGCGTGTAGCCCGAATGGGTTTTCAGAAAAACTTACTTAGGGGCAGTTTAGTGAAAACTTTTTTTTTAAATGTTGTTCCTAGCCATATTATTACACTATATGAGAAAGTTTCTACGATTGTATCACACCATTACTTTTCTCTTTGAGTTCCGCGTCCTACCCCTGTCCGGAAGGGTGGGGGAGGGTAAACGTATCAGCACGTGTGGAAAGAAGCGTAGGGACTTATTTTGGAAAAAACCACCAGCAGTAAAAACTGGCTGGGATTTGAATCCCGACCACCAGCCAATCGGACAAGACAAGTTTGACGTTTAATCCGCGTGTGGTGGGTAGGTTGATCTCAAACTTTTGAACTTGATAGTGCCAGGCGCCAGACTGAGTTGTTCGTCCTCAAATCAAGGGGTCACCCGGTTAGATTCTCAGTCATGCTTTCAAATACCGGCAATTTGTTGTTGACTTTGTGTTTTTTTTAGCGCCGTGTCTTACTACCCGTTCAGGTTATACGTCTATATACTAATTACTCTTATATTTTAGGGATGAGGAAGGTTGAATTTAGAGGAAGTGTATCTGCATTTGTGTGAAGGGATAGTGTAAAACAATACATGGAAATACCAACCTCTATATACCGTACCGTGATTCGAACCTAAACCTCCCAGTAACCGCCAAACCCAACTAAACGAGCTTGACGTTTTGTCCGCCTGACCACTGGCGTAGGTTTTATTTTTAGAGCTATTGTAATATTCACATACAACACAACAACTAGAATCGAGACCATTAACTTACCATTAACCTTAATGTGAGTTCACATCGTGATAAAAATATTAACATTCAGTTATGATTTTTACTGTCTCTAGCAGGATGTCAAACCCGTGGCCAATCGATGAAACGACATAAAATTTGGCTCTGTTTTTTTTTATCATCATTGTAAAAAATACATCTTGTCACATTTAATTGCGTCAAAATCAAAACCTTTCCCGGGCGGTTAAATTTCTGAGGAATGCTTGATCAACATTTCAAAAACTCACGTGCTCAAAAAAAATATAGGCTGAGACTTTTTATTTATATTTTAATTTTATATTTGTGACAAAATTATAGACCCTATATTTTGAAATGCGGCTCCCTCGATATAGATATTTAAAAAATTGATTTAGGGTATTTAACGTGCACTTTCTGAACCGAATGTTATATTGCCACACACGACTTGTAAACTAATTTAAATCTATAACAGACACAACACCCAGCCCCCGGCCATTAATTTATCATTGTTAAGATGCAGCCTACGATTCGTTCATTCCTGTGAGCAACAAACTATAGTACTGTTAAAGGTTTTGTCAATATTTAACCTAAGCGCAACATCTGATTGGCAATATCTCAGTTTGAAGAAAAATTATATCCGACTCATCTCTGGTTTATTTTACTGTCTTATTCCTCGTCTTGTGGCCTTGTTGTCCCGAGTCGCGCGAGCAAAGAGTGGAGGGGGTGGTGCGGTACTTTAACGGTAATGAAAAAAGAAATGTATAAACGGGAAATTAAACTTGGGACGAAAACTTGCTGCAACGTTTGTAGCCGTGGGAGACAGTGCAGTGACGTAACCGGCTGGATGTCCTCCCCTTGTAGCTCAGTGGTCAGGGAGACCCTTTTGCAGGGATGGGGCCCTTCGAAAATCTTGAGTCCTGAAGGATAGTCGAGGCTTGATCATTTGAAAATATTTTATATTCACTAATATTAGTAATAATAATATTAATAGTAATACTTTTTCTAAACACTGCATCTAACTATCCGTTTGGTCTACACGCATAGTGTACCAGTATTGGCGTGGATGTGGAGTGGAAAACCCACACTTAGTACACTATATAACCGTCATCAGCAGTCCAGTCTATTGTGAGGTGAGAGTGCGACTTAGACAATACGGCCACCGAACTGGGTGGTAATAATAATAACAAGCCTTGTAATAATATGTATTATTATTATTATTTGATTTTATTATTATTATATTTTATTTAAATTATTATTGTTATTATTTTATTTTATTTTAGTTATCTGAGACCTCTAACAGGCTAGCACTGAAAAAATACACAACACAAGGCCTGCAAAATAATAATTACATTATCTTTGTGTACAAGAGATTACAATAAAACAAACAATAGTTAAATAACAATAATAATAATAATAAAAATAAAGAGGGAAAACAAGAAAATATAATCTGATTCAATAGTACTGTAATAACGAACCACCAAGCGTATAATCCACAATAAACGAACAGAAAGCAATTAGTTGAAAGGGTGTTTTACCAAATAACTTCTCTAATTTTGGTTTATTCAAAAGTGATAAAAAATCAAATTCTTGGAATATAACTTACAGTTAGCGCTGCTTACGCAACGACCAACAAAAGTAATTTTTCTTTAGCTCTCGTGCTATTTATTAGTCGTTTATGCCGGGATCACGATCAACGTAACGTTCACTTAACGTAAATAAACTAGTGTGTGATCAGGATTCACGTGACGTAACTACTTAACGTAACAGCTCATCTTGAAAAAAAAAACACACAAATTGAAACCAAATCATTTAGGTCTGATTAGGTTACAAGTTCTTGCCAGAGTTCGCGAGACGCCAATATGGCATCCGCACAGTAAAACGAACAAATGAAGTACTAAATAGTATTTTTGACGTTGATTGGCTAGCTAGATATAGTCTATTGTGAGAGTAGCGCCTTAGACCATACGGCCACCGAAGTGGGTAACACTTAAAAAGTTCACAGTTAACTGCATCTTGATGGATTACATTTAAAAACACGAGCACCTTTACGTTATGTTACTGCGGTACGTTACGTAAACATTCGGGTGCACTTGGAAATGATTTATTACCATTCTCCTCGAGATTTGAGAATGGTGGGGATGAAGGACGGGAAAAGACCGCAAGGAAGGCCAAGAGGAGGAGCAGATAACAGAAAGTGTTCAAGTGAGAAGAGAAGAATGGTGTAAGGACAGAGGAAGATGGAGGTATTTTACTAAACTGACCCGGCCACAGGCTAGAAACTGTTGTTGATGATGATGATGATTTATAACCAACATTTTTCCATCTCCACTCCACACTAATGTGGGTACACCTCTCCAAAACTCTTTACCTCATCCGTATCACCTAGATTAAGCCGTTAATGACACTTGTACTGATCATAATTAATGACATATGTCAAGGGATGGGTGTGTAGTTATTAAGCGTGCTATCCTAGATTAAGTTAGTTTGTAAGTCGTGTATTGCTCTAAAGTCTAATCCATGTGTTTAAAAAAAATGCACTTTCCACGCCTAACAGAACATTGTAAATGTTCGTCCTGTTACCTGGATGTTAACATTCATGGCTGCTAATGTTATAGTTCTTACTGTTAGCTGTTGCTGTCTTGGGTTGAGTTGGTTTGTAAGTCGTGTGCTTGTTAAACACGCCAAACTAAAAAAAAACTCTTGCTCCAGAACACATAAACGCTATCAACAACTGTTAGGCCTACACAAAACCATATTTATACTATAAATTTCATATTAATATTTAAATATTAATCCCATTTCATACGTTATAGATTTAGATACCTTTATTAAATAATTAAATACTTTACTTTACATCCATTACTGTTGCCAGCCTGTGGCCTGGACAATTTTTTATTCAAATTATGTATTTTTCCGCTACCGGCTTGTTAGGTTTGTCGTAGCTTCATGTGCCTTTTACTCGAACTTAAGACTAGGACAGGCACAACATCCAATCCCCAGCCGTTAATTTATTACTGTGAAAGGGTAAACCCATATTTTTTTTTATCACTGATACATTTTCGACCATTCCGGAATTGAACCCAGGACCTTTAGCTCAGTAGACATACATTCTGTCGACTGAGCTAAGGTGTCGGATAAATAATAAAATACAAATAAAACATAATTATCTGAGACACGGAACCAATTTTAGTAATAATTAAACCTTCGTGACGGGTAGGTCCAGATATGATTGGTCATATCTTCCGTCAAATTTCCCATTGATCTTTTGTGACGGGTAGGTCCAGAGATGATTGGTCACATTTTTCGTCAAGTTTCCCATTGATCCTTTGTGACGGGCGGGTCCAGAGTCGATTGACTGCGACTGAGGCCCCATCTTCCGTCAAGTTTCTCATTGAGCTTTCGGACCCATGATGTTACTCAGACAACAGGCATTTATTACACTAATGAAGTGAGGATTTGGAAGAGAGGACGAAGAGAGAATGTATCCGCATTTGCGTGAAAGGACCGTTAGAAACTATCGAGGAAAAACACCTTCAATTGACCCAGCAAAGATGTCAACCCAGAGCTACCTTTTCACCCACCGGCCGACTAGACGTGCTCTCCAGTACGGGTAACGAACACTATCCGAACAATTTTTAACACACGACTTACAAACTAGCTTAAGAGTTAAGGCAGTTGCTTCGGTCAGCGATAAAGTATATATCACTGTCAGCCCATAGCTTAAAATACAATAGTTTGTGTCATTTTCTGGAACTTCTCTCTTCTATTTAAGCTTATACTCCCTTTAATTCTTCACATACAACCACTCTTTATTACATTAATAAAGAGGGGGAAGAAAATTACGAAATTTCTTATCTCAAGGTAAAGAGGAAAGCTCGCTGCTATTTCTCAAATATCAAAGAATTTATGTTGTGAGTCTATCAAAGAACTACTGTATTTGTTAAAGGAAGGCTAAATCTAGAGCCCTTTTTCCTCAAGACTAGTCTCATAGCTCCACAAATATGATTAAAAAGTCGTTGAAAATGAGATGTCACAATTTCACACATTTGTTTCTATTAATAAAACTAAACTATAGGGTTGTTAAGGAAAAAGAGCCTTGTTGGAATCTTTCGACTTTATTTTTGTGTGAACCAAATTTTGAAATAACGCATCGTAGAATTAAATATTGCGTAAGAGCTGAACGTCTGCGCGGCAATTTCTCGCTTACCGAGGCGGCCCCCTTAAGCTAAAACGGCAACATTTTACACTAAATACCCAACACTGGCACCAGGAATGATGATATCTGGGTAACAAGACAAACATATCTAGAAGAATATAGACTTACAAACTAAATACACCAATAAGGACAGAGCCCGCTTCGCTGGCCGCATGGTCTAAGGCATCACTCTCGCAATAGACTGAACTGCCAATGACAGGAGGATCGAGACTCGAATCCTGGTTGGGTGTACTGAGCGTGGTTTATCCTTAATGGTTGTCCGCTCTAACTCTGCGCAAATGCGGGTACACGTCCTATTAATTCAACCTTCCTCAGCCTTAACATATTAGCGTGTAACCCGAATGAGTAGTAAGATGCGCTGCTAAACAAACAAAAAAACTAGGACAGCAACACTCAGCATTCAACACTCAGCATTCAGCACGTAGTATTCAACACTTAACATTCAACACGTAGCATTCAATACTTCGCATTCATTACCTAGCATTCAACACGTAAACACGTAGCATTCAACACTTAACATTCATCATGTAGCATTCAATACGTAGCATTCAATAATTAGCATTCAACCCGTAGCATGCAACACTTATCATTCAATATTTAGCATTCAACACTTAGCATTCAACATGTAGCATTCAACCCTTATCATTCAATACTTAGCATTCAGCATGTATCATTTAACACTTAGCATTCGACACTTATCATTCAATACTTAGCATTCAACATGTAGCATTCAACATTCGATACTTAGCATTCAACACTTAGTATTCAATAATTAGCATTCAACGCTTATCATTCAATACTTAGCATTCAACACGTAGCGTTCAACACTTAGCATTCAACACATATCTACCAAGATACCAAACTAATATATACCAAGATACCAAACTAATTTATACCAAGATATCAAACTAATATATACCACAATACCAAACAAACATATACTAAGATAACAAACTAATATATACCAAGATAACAAACTAATTTATACCAAGATATCAAACTAATATATACCACAATACCAAACAAACATATACTATGATAACAAACTAACATATACCAAGATAACAAACTTGGTACGCACACGCATTTTAGAATAGTATATTGTAGATTGTTTCTTCCGTTGGCCTATAGTACCTCTTTCGGAGAGTTTTTGAAAAATGGTCATTCGCATGTTTGGTGCTCAAAGCCTTATACTACATTATACTACATTTATCAAAACACGTATCAAAGAAAAGCTCCAATCGGAATAAGGCACACAAGACAGAATTTTGACTAAGCCCTAATTGTAATTTATTTCCATCAGGCCTGTAGTGGATCGTTGCAGCGATTGCTGAGTTCTCACTCGACTTTCAGGTCAAATGTTTACTCGTCAAAGGCTAGTAACACTACATACATTTTGAGCTGTTGGTGTTTAATAATTCTAAGAAAAACGTTTATTTTTCCTTTCAAAGTACGATGAGAACTTTAAAACCACCCAGCTTTCTTTTGGTTGCACCACTTAAGTAAGAGTTGAGTTATTATTATTTTTAACAAAATGAGAAATATTTACTTACCAATATACAATCATTCATTAATCAGGGTTTTTATGGTGATGTAAGCCAGGGGTGGGATGCTTGGGGGCGATTGCCCCTCCTCCTATGCATATAAAATAATCAAAAATAATGAAAGCAATGCCTTAATGTTGTAGAAAATGATTAAGACCTCCCTCGCCCTATCTTCTACATGACCTAACACCTCCCTCGCCCTATCTCCTACATGACCTAACATCTCCCTATCTCCTACATGACCTAACACCTCCCTCACCCTATCTCCTACATGACTTAACACCTCCCTCACCCTATCTCCTACATGACCTAACACCTCCCTCGCCCTATCTCCTACATGAACTAACACCTCCCTATCTCCTACATGACCTAACACCTCCCTCGCCCTATCTCCTACATGACCTAACACCTCCATCGTCCTATCTCCTACATAACCCAACACCTCCCTCACCC
>CABFWO010006192.1:11688-37649 GCA_902155825.1 Timema genevievae
TATATATATATATATATATCAAAGGTACAAGGGTAAAGATGATGTAATATATATATATATATATATATATAGGGTACAAGGGGGAAGTAACATATATAGGCCCATATATAAATAAGGTGAAGGGGATAAGGATGTAGTATATATAGGGTACGAGTGGGAAATAACATATATATAATTAAGGTACAAGGTGAAAAGGGAGACGTAATATATATGTATATATGTATATATATATGTATATATATGTATAAGGTATCATGATGATCTAACTGCTAAAAGACGGCAGTACTAGCTCAGTTTGAGCTAAAATGAGATTTTCCCCCTATTTCTCCTGTACCCTTAATATATAATAGTTCCCGCGATGTCCCAACCCATCTCACAGCTGATAAACCGGGATATTAGATACAAAATTACTTTTGAACTAAAAAAGTTTCCAAGAGTGAAATTCCTCACTTGACAACATAAAAATTGGTACCAGTGATTTAAGTTTTTTCATTTTTAAAATAATTATTTCCCAATTTATTTGTATTCTTTTTAATATCGTAAAATGTTTTCTCTGGTCTCATTACCATTGTTCACTAAAGTAGAACACGGAAAACTACCACCATGCAAGGCCTGGTTCAATCAATATCACCTACTTAAGTTAGTTGCTATTCGTGGGTTGAAACGGGCTCTTAATAGTAAGATCCCTAACTCATCTAAAGGGAATAATCTATTATTAGTGAAAATATTTTATTAATGCACCATTATTCACTTCAATAGCGATAATCTACCCAAAGCATCTTGATCTTCAATGTAAAAATATAACACTGCAAAGTGCATATTACCTTTCTAGACAATTAATTATAAATCATTTAATAATATATTTGTAATTCCAAAATTAATTATTCATCCATCAGTGATATTGACTAAGCCTTAAACCTCTCAAAAAATACATATTAAAATATATTTTTTAAGTCATCAACAGTTCTGTTTATTTTTTTAAAATTTAAATTCTGTATGATTTAGCTGTAGTGTACGGTAATGGTAAGAAAAAATTGTACTGTGTGCTATGGATAGTGAAAATTAAAATGGCAAACATGTTGTATGTTAGCTTAAAGGTGATCGAATAAATTGAAAAATTACACCTGGACATGGTAATTGAATCCAGGACCTTTGACTTAGCGCACCAATTCTCTACCACTGAGCTATCCAGCTATCAGGGTCATATAATGTACGTGTGAATATATTCAGCTTAGGGATGTGCTAGTATCGAAAGAAAAGTATAGATAGCAGTAAGTATCGGTATAGAAATTTTAATCTGGATTTTTTTTAATCTAGTATTAGTAATTCCTCACCCGCTTCGGAGGCCGTGTGGTCTAACGTGCTAATCTCGTGTAGGACTAGACTGCTGAATACGGGGCGATCGGAGTTTGATCCCGGTCAGGTGCACTGATGGTGTTTTTTCTAAATGGCTCTCCACTTTACCTCCACGTGTATTTGAACTAAACTAAGCCTACATAATCCTTATCCCATTAGTTTAATTAGTACATAGGCGTATAACCTGAACAGGTAGTAAGACGTTGGACAAAAAAAATCTTCAACTTTTGCATCCTAGCTGTATTTTTATTTTATTTAAACACTGAAAATTATAATGGCTTTTAATACTTTAAAAACAAATTTTATAAGATGGTTTTTTGCTATCCAACTTCTTGAATAAAACCATAATTCAATTCTGCTAGATGCCATTTTTTTAAACTACATTCGTCGTTTATATACTATTAAGATAGATTATTAACTATTGACAAACACTAGAAGAATGGACGCTATGCCTTGCTTCGTCTGCACAAACTTTTCTGGCTCGTCTGCTTGGAGCATCTTGTGAGCTAATTGAGTTATACAAAAGATTATTTTGTTTAGTTTGTGATGGCCGTGCTCATTGATAAAGGAAGGGCTAGTAGACTGGTCACCACTTGTCTGTCAACCAGTCAGGCAAATGTATTGATAAACAAAGATGAAAGCTATAAATTATGAAGAGCTAAAATAGATTGAATGCCAGAGTTGCAGAAAATGAGTGATAATTGAGAAATAATGTAATTTGTTCTTCCTCCACAGTTCACCCTAGTAAATATTTGATCCCAACATGAGTGAATATAACAAAAAGGTGGTTTATTTCGATACCAGAATGTGAGTACTAATATCAGTAGAAGTATCGGAAAAAAAGTATTGAGTAAAAAATACTAGTATCGAAAGGAATATAATTGTTAGTAAAGTATCGATACTTTTGTAACATCTCTACATAGGTTGTTTAGGGCTTTTTGCTGCCAATAGTACAAATACATTGTAAGTTCCAAGCTCTAAAGATGATCGTTGATACATTTGATGTAGTTTATGACAATGAACAATCAGACTATATGATATAAGTCATACTAAATAGAAGTTTCTTCCCAAGGTGCGAAATAAAGGGATTTATGAATTATTCGATGTTCACTATAACTTCTGTTTCAAGGTTTACTTCACTATACTTTGTTAAAGAAACGTTTATTCGACAATCATTTAACAGAGCATAAAACCCGCATCAGTGGTCGTATGGTCTAACGCGCTACTCTTTCAGTAGACTAGATTGCCGATGACGGGGAGATCGAGGTTTGAATCTCGGTCGGGTGTACCAAAATGATTTTCCACTCTAACTCCACGCAAATGTGGGTACACTTCTCTAAATATAATCTTCCTACTCCCTAGAACCATTAGCGTAATTATTACCTAAGCGTATAACCCGAACGTGGTGCTATAAACAACAGATCATAAACGTTATATTGAGCCAGCGAAGCCACAATCCGAGTGTAAGTAAGTGCCGCGATCTGACAATAGAGTGCAGGCCAGAGAGTTTTCTCGTGGGATAGCCGTGGCAAATGTTCACTACTTTCATCCAGTTTTTCCCACACTACCTCACTGTTCAACAGGAAAAGTCCCGTCTCGATCCGATTATTACGTTTTGAGTTTACTGGCAATAAACAAACAATCGTTCTGAAAAGGGATTATTTGGTATTTTTATCATTTATATTACCAAGAAAAAAAAGCACGTTTAAAGCTTCCCACCACCCTGATAAAGCACATGTAAAGCTTCCCACCACCCTGATAAAGCACGTTTAAATCTTCTCACCACCCTGATAAAGGACGTTTAAAGCTTCCCACCACCCTGATAAAGCACGTTTAAATCTTCTCGCCACCCTGATAAAGCACGTTTAAAGCTTCCCACCACCCTGCTAAAGCACGTTTAAATCTTCTCACCACCCTGATAAAGCACGTGTAAAGCTTCTCACCACCCTGATAAAGCACATGTAAAGCTTCCCACCACCCTGCTTAAGCACGTTTAAAGCTTCCCACCACCCTGATAAAGCACGTTTAAAGCTTCCCACCGCCCTGATAAAGCACGTGTAAAGCTTCCCACCACCCTATAAAGCAACGTTTAAAGCCTCCCACTACCCTAATAAGTCTGACTCTCACTGACTTGCGGTTGTGTGTCTCCAGGTGTGGTTCCAGAACCGCAGGGCCAAGTGGAAGAAACGAAAGAAGACGACCAACGTTTTCCGGACGCCCGGCGCCCTCCTACCGTCCCACGGGCTCCCTCCCTTCGGTTCCATGTCGGACGGGCTGTGCTCTTCGGGCATGTTCGGTGCTGCCGATACTCGCTGGGGCGTCTCTGGGATGACTTCAGGTTCGTTTGGTACGGTCTCATTCAGTTGGCCTAGCAGTCTTAGAACAATTTATCTTGATATATATGTATGTATAACCCATCCATAACTGTGTTCATACTTGGATTTTGATCCATCTTCCTGTTTATTTAAATATTTATATATATATATATATATATATATTTAAATAAACAGGAAGATGGATCAAAATATAATATATATTTGTTTGAATTTTGATTTTCCTCTTTTGGGTTTGAATATTACTTCTTTTATTATATGTATAATAAAAGAAGTAATATTCAAACCCAAAAGATTAGAATTAAAATTCAAACAAATATATATTTATAGATAAAGATAAATAAATGAGTAGTTATATATAACTACTCATTTATATATATTATATATAACTACTCATTTATATATATATTATATATAACTACTCATTTATATATATTATATATGTAACTACTCATTTATCTATCTTGATCTATTAATATGTATTTGATTGAAATTAGTTTTTCTTCTTTTGGGCTTGAATATTACTTTTTTTTAATTTTTGGAAGCACTATTAATAGATTTTGTGATAGAATAGGTTATGTGAACTCAATTGTTATAGTTATTATTTTATTTTAAACCACAAATACAAAGTGAACTTGTTGTCCTCTCTAAAGGTGCCTTCACAAAAACCCTCCATTGGTTAATAATTAGTCCCCTCCCAAGATACTTACCACCCATCCTCCACGATACAAAATATGACAAGTTAATGTACACTCCGTTCAGCCTGAAAGGTAGCAGTACAAAGTTCGCTCATACCTAGGTGGATCGAAGAGTAAAGTCAAAATGAAGTGGTTTTGAACATAAATAAGAAACAAAAAGTTCCGTATTTCTTTCTCAATATAACCACATCACGTAGTAGATACAACGTAACAAATTATAAATAAATGATTGTATATAAACTAGATTCATATATATGTAAGTAAACTTATGTGCTATTTTTTAAATTGCTATTGATTTCCTCCAATGCATTCCCTCTCATGTTACAATTGCTATATTCCTTTTCAATACTATCGTAAGTGAATTTGTAGCCCTGGACCAAAGTAATTGGTTTTATCGCAGCTTTACTTTACAAACGAAACACTCTTACAGACTCGCTTGGCGACAACACAACAATGATCTCCCGAATGTCTTCGAACTTATCCGGAAATAACCGATGACACAAACTTGGCCCGGCGACACTATCGGATCGAAGAAAGTATTCTTCTACATGTGAGCGGGTCCATTTAAATGCGTGGAAAGAATACTTTTCTGGCTGTCGCGCATCGATTCGATTTGATTCGCCTGGCTGGGAGCGGGCTTTTATCTTGATTGATTACATTATGCCCCTATCTTAAAATGTTTACCATAATGGAAAAATGCAAAGCATGCTTGTTACCTTACAAGGTAAAGGAAGGCTACAATCGTAATAGGAAGAACCTTATTTGACGGCTATAAAGCCTTCTATATCTAATTTCACGTATTTATACGTCAAGTCATGCTATCAACAGATGTCACCTTTGATCAATACGTATACAATAACATTAGTAATAATAGTAAAATGTCATCATTACTGACCGCAAAAAATGTTTGTATTTCCTAAACTTTAGTTCCTACCAGGATCTTAACAATAAATCTGTGTGTGTGCTTCCTCAGGTCTAAGTCAGCTGAGCCAAGGAGGGGTGTCCATGGGAGGTTTCGGTCAGTCCATCGGGCAGCTGAACCAAGGTTCCGGGCTCGGTACTGGGCTCAACTCCGGGCTCCCCATCACGTCCACCATGTCGTCCAACGGCTCCACCGTCTACCAGGCGCACTACGGCCTCAACACGTTAGGTGGGGAACACACAACAACAGAGACAGAAATACACACCCATGTTGGTAGGAAGAACCATCTGGAAGGCCTTTTTTTACCACCACAATCCTATCACGTAGGACTTCCAGATATTTTTTCCTACTAAAATCGGAGTACACAATAGACTCTCGATTATAATTTAATTTTAATTTATTTGAGGTATTTAACTTGCACTTTCTGAACAGACTCTATCAGAACACGATCTATCAATTAACAGCACCCAGCCCTCAGCCATCAATGTGAAAGTTACGGCTTACGTTGGTTTAGGCATGTTGAGAGGATGAGTGTGGATCGAGTGACGAAGCTAATATATGAAGGTAAAGTGTGTGGATCAAAAGGAAGCGGTAGGCCATGCAAAACGTGGATAAATGTTTTAGATGAATGTGTGAAAAAGATAAACATTAATAGTTTTAAGAATAAAAGAGCATGTATGACTCGGTGTATGGATGTTGTTGAAACAAAGGGAGTCTGCAAGGATAGGAAGTGTGGAAAAAGTTAGTGAGGATGGATAAGAACGAAGTTGTGTTTTTTTTAATCTATATGCACGGTTTCTTGCCTACCCAGTAAGGGAACGGCCTAGTTATGTATGTATGGTGTCCATGTATTTATGTTGTTTGTCCTGTTCCTTCAGAAACGTTCTTTCGGCCGCCCATTAATATTTATGCTTTAAAATTAAATGCATGACTTAGTTCACCGATTTTCAACCTTTTGCCAGTTTTGATCCTAATTTTTATCTATGAGACCATGGTAGCCCTTTGATAAAGCTCATCCATTCAAAATAATAATAGTTATTATAAAATGGTTATATACTGTAATAATAATTACTAACGTGACTGAGAGATCGCAGAAATGAATCAATAAAGTGGGCTGGTATTTAATATGTGAGCAAAGTCAGCACTTGTGGCTCGACTCACCCAAACACGAGACAGCTTGTCAATCAAATCAGAAACTATTCTGAAAGAGTCGGCTAGGAATAAACAGTTCATAGTTGTTGTTTTTTAATTGTTAAGGACCGTCTACAATATTTTAATCTTGCCATAAAAAGTTTCACACGTTTATTAAAGTTTTTAGGGCTTTGGCAGAAAAACTTCAATAAAAACATTAAAATTGTATTATAACTATGAAAATAACGTGGAAGGTTTCCAACAATGAGATATTTCTAGAACTACGAATCAAAAGTTTAAAAAATCACAAAATTTTCCCCACACAACATTAATGTAATATTTAATGTTTGAATTCAAATCAAAAGTGATAGGCGCAGCCTTAACCAAAAGTAACGTTACTGTCTTTACCAATTTAATTCTCCAATTTTTATTTTTTTTCAAACTCAACACTTTACTGTAACTTTTTTTACCTCTCTTAATATCCTTTCGAGTAAAGCTTATGTATTACACCCCAAAAGTTAAATGGGGTATTTAATGAATTGGGCAAATTTATGCCCATTCCGTGAACTGGCTTCTTCGCTTGTCTCAAGGTGGGGTGGAAGGGGGGGCAAGAAGGAGCCAGTGTTCTTGCAGTTTTTATGGCAAAATCTTTTTTTGGCCAAAATAAATAAAATATTACTCCAGTAAAAACAAAGAATTTAATTTTCTTCACATGAGAACCTTAACATTTCTTGAATATCTGTCCAGAGTGTTCTGGAATTTAATGTTAACTTTTTCTCTTCATTTAGAATTTATTATATAGTGCCACAATGCACATGACAGATATTCAGGAACTGTTGATATCAACTTGTGAAGAAAATTATAAACTCTAGAACTGCACTGTAACAATATTTTATTTGTTTTGGCCAAAAAAATATTTTGCCATAAAAACTGAAAAAACACTGACCTTTTATCACGTTTCCTTCCATCCCACCTTAACATATCGAAAAAAAACTCGTCCGTTTCATGAATTGAGTAACGCTTTTGGTGCCTGGTTTATAGACTGGCTAGTTCATGAACTAGGCAACTTCAAGCGCTGCCTTATCCATGAACTAGGCAACTTCAAGCGCTACCCTATTCAAGAACTGGACTAGATTTGGCAAAGTCTTTGAAATGGTCCAAACCTTTAATCGTTTTAGAATGGAAGGTGGTTAGGCTAAGTTTGATTGGGCTAGTTTAGTGACTTTGCCTACTTGAGGACTTTGAAGCTATTTTTCAAAGCGAGTTTCATCATAGCTTGAAGCCGCTAAAATTGTAAGCACTATCACACATAGACGCCAATGTACGAAATAGAAAGAGAGGGAATAAAATGAGTGTTTCCCCCTATGAGTCCTATAATTTACCTGCTAATAACACTTCCCCTTAACCACTGACGAGTACAAACACCCACTCTAGTATTTGCTCTTGGACAACATTGACTAGCATCTCTAAGTTTATATTTGTCTTGCTTCCTATTCTAGATAGACAAATGCTTCCACGGACTTTTGCAATCTAGGTATATCCCAAAAGGAAGATCCTTACGGCTGTGGACGTTTTTTTTAAGAATGCTCTTATAAAAAAAGATCAGAAATTATTTTATTACGATGTAAGATTATTATTATTAGAATTATTTAAGGATTTATTTTTTGGTTTGTTTTCAATGTTATATCTTTAAAACTCACCGAATAGAACGTAAATTCACTAACGTGGGAAATTCTATTTCGACTTACCATGCCTTCACAAGTAGGTAACGTCCTTATAATAAGGTATATCTGAAAACCAATTCCAGTTAAGCTTGTACTAGATAAGACAATACTTTCCAGTCCATTAAATGGTCAAGAGTTCGTGCAATTTTTGCCCAGTTCGCGAAATGGTCAATAGAAGACGCCAGTTCAGAAAAATTGACATAAATAAGCCAAATTCGTGAAATGGGCCGGTTCACTAATGTAGTGTAAAAGAAATGCATACTGGATGCAGCATACATTTACTACGTTAGTAGAATATGGATGAGGAAGCTATTATTATAGAAGAAATGTACCCATACTAAAGTACATATATGTACAGTGGTAATCAATTTAGAAAGAAAAAACTGCTTAAATGGATCCGATTCGAGCCTCAATCTCCTCGTCACCGGCAACTCAGCCTGACGTGAGAGTGACGTGTTCAACCAGGGGTCAGCAATCTCCTCATCATCGGCAACTCAGCCTGACATGAGAGTGACGTGTTCAACCAGGGGTCAGCAATCTCCTCATCACCGGCCACTCAGCCTGACATGAGAGTGACGTGTTCAACCAGAGGTCAGCAATCTCCTCGTCACCGGCAACTCAGTCTGACATGAGAGTGACGTGTTTAACCACGGGTCAGCAATCTCCTTGTCACTGGCCACTCAGCCTGACATGAGAATGACGTGTTCAACCAGGGGTCAGCAATCTCCTCATCACCGGCCACTCAGCCTGACGTGAGAGTGACGTGTTCAACCAGGGGTCAGCAATATCCTCATCACCGGCAACTCAGCCTGACATGAGAGTGACGTGTTTAACCACGGGTCAGGAATCTCCTTGTCACTGGCAACTCAGTCTGACATGAGAGTGACGTGTTTAACCACGGGTCAGCAATCTCCTTGTCACTGGCCACTCAGCCTGACATGAGTGACGTGTTCAACCAGGGGTCAGAAATCTCCTCATCATGGGCAACTCAGCCTGACATGAGAGTGACGTGTTCAACCAGGGGTCAGAAATCTCCTCATCATCGGCAACTCAGCCTGACATGAGAGTGACGTGTTCAACCAGGGGTCAGCAATCTCCTCGTCACCGGCAACTCAGCCTGACATGAGAATGACGTGTTTAACCAGGGGTCAGCAATCTTTTAGAGAACGTGGGTCGTATGGGTTGAAAAAATATTGAATGCCGAATGTCTTGGAAAAATGTCTAGAAAAAAATATTTAAACCTTATATATTTCATATAATAACTAGTTTTAGTATATTTTTACGAATAACCCTTGATTTTAGTGTAGCAGCTATACGAAATACGACAAACCATTTTATTCATAAAAATAGTCCTTTATTAGACCTTATTGTTAAAAATTCTACTACGTACAATAAATTACAGAAATTATGGATATTCCTGGTCAATAGTAAAAATTAGCATTAATTCTTAATTTACAAGTTACAGATGTATTATTTCAAAAAATATTTTCACTGAAGTGAGAGAAACTCTTTACTAAAACTAATGAGACCACTGTCACTCGCATTGTTTGGTTAGCTCAGTGATATGTGTCAATATTTGCCAACCCACTTCCGTGGCGTAGTTCACTAACGTACTAGTCGTGTTGAGCTAGACTGCCGAGGTTGGGGAGATCGAGGTTCGAATCTCGCTCGGATGAACTGGGTTGTTTTTATTACATGGTTTTCCACTCTCACTCCACGCAAATGCGGGTTTACTTCCTCTAAGTTAAACCTTCCTATTCCATTAGCGTAATTAGTACCTAAGCGTATAACTCAAACGGGTAGTAAGACGCGGTGCTAAATAAAAAAAAAATTGTTACACAGATTCACAAAATTTTATGTAAAGTTTCATCTGTCATGTAGATCTTAGTTTTGATTCTACACATTTAATTTTGGAAAATGTTTGCTCGTATATATAAAGTACTCCCAAATATATAATAATCATTTTTCTTGCAAATGTTTTCGAATTTGGAGATATATTATCCGAACTACTTAAATAAAATTAAATCATGTTGATTAAAATTATTTTTTTAAATAATACTGGGTTGTATGTCTCCAACTTCTAACTGTAATATTCTGTTTCTTCTGAGTTCTGACCATTCAAATATGAATGGGTTTTCTTATCATTTAAAATCATTTTCCTTTTTAGATAAATCTTGAAACCCGAAGAACCTTTAAGGGCTGATAGAATTGGACAATTAACATAGATGTATGTAGTTTGAGGGCCAGATGAAATAATTCGGTGGGCCAGATCCGGCTCGCGGGCCGTAGGTTGTTAGCCGATATGTCAGGCCACGTGATCACCAATGCGGTTGGCACTTTCTTATAATAAATTTAAACAATTATTCAATTAAAATAGTAAAAACACTAAAAGTAAGCATTTCTGCCGCACTTGAAGTATACCACGACCCTTAGTTTGGATATCACGGACCAAACTAAATATCATTAATAGGTATCATGTCAAGTCGAAGTAAACAGGAGTAATGAGTACATCCAACGCCCCACACTGTAAGCTAGCATTGTTTCTCCAGGGAAAGGTAACAAAGCTACCGAGCAATTAGCATCCATTAGCGAGAGACACCTCGTTAACAGAAGCGCCATTACTCTGTGTGACGTCACCCGACGACCTTCCCGTGCCGGCCACAAGAGACGCTTTGTTCGTGTGAGAGCGTCTACAAAGTTTGGTGTGCACTACAAGTGAGAATATGACTTGTCTACGGTCACACGACAAGTAGTTGATGTGATCTTGTGGTTGTCCGATATATTGTCTTTGTCGGTAAAGTGTCTGTCTACCTGTCTATTGCACAACTAGACATTTAACGGTACGAGACACTCACACCTACTTTCTCATTTAGAATTTTTATAGTAGGAACAATTTTTTCTAATCGCCGCGTCTTACTACATGTCCGGTTATATGCATATATGAGCATTACTCTTAGGGTAGGGATGAAGAAGGAAGCCTTTAAGAGGTAATCTACCCGCATTTGCGTGGAGGATGAGTGAAAAACCACTTTAGGAAAAACCACACTCAATAGACCCGACTAGGCTTCAAACCAAGATATCACCGCCATCAGCCGGTCAGTCTAATACGAGCGTGATGCCTTAGAGGTTTAAACCTTTCAGCGACTGACGAGGGTTTTTGTTTCTAAATCTCTTGTTAGTAACTACCTTTAAATTAATTTTTTTTTTTTCGAAAAACAAGCATACAGTGCTGCTTATAATGCAAAACACAGCCCAGATACCCATTTTTAACAAAATTGTTTTAGCCATTTTTTAACTATTCTAAATTTGCTGAAATAAGTTACCAACGATCTAGGCTTACGTTATTTTTTCTCTAGAACACAGCATTACAGTGTAATTACTTATCATGTAAAACACTCCCCAAATATAGATTTTGAACAAAATCGTTTAAGAGATTTTTTTTTAATTTCAATTTTTCAAAAATTATTCAACAAAAACTTCAATTTAAAGATATATATTCTAAAATATAAATCATGATTTTGGCTCAAGGGATGACAAAATAACATCCAAACGAACGAACAAAACGATATCAATAAAACCGTTTCGGCTCTATCTTCAGCCAGAGAGAATTTAAAAAAACATGTTTTCGAATTCTGGAGCATTTAAAGCGTCAAGATATATTATATTCTAGTTGTCATTTTCACGATTATAGTATTCTGGATAGGCCAATATGCGGAAAAAAAATAACGTTTGCAAACATTAAGTATTTATTTGACAAACATTGTATTTACACTACACAATACCTACTTTTCTATGACAAAGACCTAGTTACAGTATTTTTCTGTTTTTTTACATGAGGATTTGACTAAAACTTTCCACTCACAGATGTAATATTAACTTTCTAATTATATACTAGCTTAACCTAAGACAACGTGTATAACTTTACACAACCCAACCATAGTGCTAAAACCCTATTACAAATAGTAAATATATTCTTCAAAACCAACTTTGGAGCCGCACCCATAGACACGTAACAAAGGCGTTGGTCTCTACTTGTCTGGTTTGCAGGTGACGATAAGGTCGGGAATAGAATCCCGGCTGGATATAAAATGCTATGCTATCTGTTCTCTCAGAGAATAAGGAAGTATTTATTCTCAATTTGTATCTTCCGCATTCATACCCCATTCCTCGGTGTTGTAGTTAGCTAACGCGCTAGTTTCGTGTTGGGTTAGACTGCCGTGGACGGTGAGATCGAGGTTATAATCTCTCTCGGATGAACTGGGGTGGTTTAACCTAAATTTGTTACCCCTCTCCCTCCACACAAATGCTGGTTCGCTTCCTCTAAATTCAACCTTCCCAACTCCTAACCTATTAGCGTAATTATTACTTAAGCGTATAACCCCAAACGGGTGGTAAGACGCGTGATAAATAAATAAATAAATAAATAAATAAAAACATAGCCCATTAATTGAAACATGACGATGACCTGGATGGATAGTAAAATAAGAAGCGTGGAAAGGAGATAAATATCCCCCGAGATCGAACCAGGATTCCCCAGACATGTAGTTATCCACCCGGCCCACTGATCTACGAAGGTGTTCCTCCACCCTCTATTTAAAAAGACAAGTAAAATTAAAAAAAAAACTAAAAAANGGGTTATTTAGTCTGATGAGGTCATTCCGATGCACGTGCGACCCCCTCCTTGCCCCAATAATTCCCCCTTCCATCGGAGGAGTTACTCTTCACCCCCTTAACCCCCATTGGAAAGAGAAAATGTGGAGGATGGGTGTACGTGTTTTTTGGGGGATTGGGAGGGTGGGGGGGGAAATCACATCCTAACCCGCTTCTGTCCCGTTCATTGTTATTGCTCACTTTGAAAGGGAAATTTTCAACTTCATTACACTCGTAAGCTTACTCCCCCTCCCCAACCCCCCTCTCCCTGCCTCCTAAGCTTTCTATATTGGTTCAAGATAAGCCTCCAATGGGATTTGAAACATGAATTCATGATACATGATTCAAAAATTACGAGACTTTTCAACGAGACATGTTTGTAAATGGTTTTTTGGAGTATTTTTTAAAGAAATTTAAGTCAGTTTTGGCTTCTATCGGATATTCATTTGTTTACTTTTTCATATGAATAGAAATTATTTTAATCGAGAACATTTTCTAGCACGCTTCGGTACTTGCATGGTCTAAGGCGCTACTCTAGCAATATACTATAATTATATACTGCCAAAGACGGGGAGATCGGGGTTCGATTCCAGTTGGGTGGTTTGAGGGTAGTTTACCTAAATAGTTTCCTACTCTCCTCCACGCAAATGCGGGTACAAGTCCTCTACATTTAAACTTTCTTATCCCTAACGCATTAGCGGAATTAGTACATAGATATAAGCCCGAACGGGTAGTAAGATGCAGTGCTGAAAAAAAATCCTACTCGAAATTATCTTTACATTTTATGCTCCTAAGTCCAAAAACTTGTATTTTACAAATCTGCCTATCTATCCTGGGGCCTAAATTCGAAAATATTTGATATATTATTTTTTAAAGCTGATATTTAGAAGTTATATGGTGATAACTCTGGTCATTTTTGATAGATATTATCAATACCTATAAAATAACACATTTAAAATATTAAAATGTTGATAATTTTGGCCAAACAAAAAAATATGTATTTTTATTTTCTGAAAGGCCCTTCCTATTAAAATTTGACTTTATTTATTACTAGCTGTTGTATCTGTCCTTCGCTCGGGGAATCTATTATTATTTTTAGTATATAAATTTAACCACAAAGAATAGTAACCAAATCTTCTAAAGTTTAAATTATATTTAAATATTAATCCTTTATTGATTTTAATTATGATACAAAACACAGAATTAAGCTTACGATAGGCTTACACAATGTCAAAATAGAGCTGAACATGTTTTAAGAGATGACATTTCTTTAGAAGATTAAGTTATAACTTCTCTATACACAATACTTTGAAATCCTTCCTGTCGGTGTTAATAAAAACAGCATAAACTATTGGTTGCTAAAGGGTTGTAAAAATTAAATTAAATCAAAAGTATCTTATAATTTTTAAACCCCTTTTTCACCTCCACCTCTTTTTTCTTTCCTCCACCTTTTTACCCTTTTTACGCTTTTTAGCCCTTTCACCACATTTTAATATTGTTACCATTTTTTATTTGTTAAACCCCTTTTAACATTTATACCCTTTGTATTTTTATTAGATTTATTTTTTGCTCGTTTTAACATTTTTGTTCAATAGTACCCTTTTTCCCCTTTTAAATATTTTTGACATTTTTGTCCTTTGTGGACATTATTGCCATTTTGGTCTTATTGCCCTTTTTGATTAGATTTACTTTTGAACTCTTTTGGCCTTTTTAAACTTTTTTCACCTCTTAAAATTAATTGCCTGGCTTAGGCCTGGATAAATAGTTTAGGGTAAGAAGGTGTAAAAAAGCACAAAGGGCATAAAGGGTTAAAAAGAGTAAAAAGTAAATCCAATCAATTTTTTAGAACAGGGTAAAGAGGTTAAAAAGTGTAAAATAAATTAAAAGGGCTAAAAGGGATAGGGTTAAAAGGATTAAAGGGGTAAAATGGGTAGAATGGGTAAAATGGGTAAAAAGGGTAAAAAGGCCAAAGGGGGCAAATCTAAATTTTAAAATTTCTGCTTCCTGTGTCGCTTCCAGGGCTACATGATTTTTCACAGAGTCTATAATAACCCGCTCGCATTGCACAACTGTTATGAAATATTATAATAGTCAAGCCTTCTCGCGGCGTTAATATTTCTTAATCTTTTCGGTTTTTAATTAATTAAAAAATCAAATCAATGTCTAAATTTTCCAGCTTTGAGGTTCGTGCACAGGAGCTATTAATTTTAAAATTTCAGACCTCGACGTGCCAAAGATATTGCGCAACGCTGGCAGACAGACAGACAGACACATGAACTTTTCATTTTATTAATATATATATATTTGTAAACAGGTTCATTCTGATATCCAATAAATAAATATCAAAGCGCAAGCGCTGTGTATAATGTCTGGAGTACTATCCTACATTGTGTTAGTTTGTAATTCGTGTGATGATGGAATTTGTGGGTCAGAAAGGGCAATTTAAATATCCGATATATAAAAAGAAACTTTTGATTGAATAGCTTTTAAATATTGGCAGTAATGCTCATTATATTAGTTTTACTGATAACACTAAGAATCTGAATTTCTCACACGTCCATAACAGACTCTGCCTTTGTGTATTGAGCAAAGCACGTTTCTGGATACCTCAGTATTAAGCATTATCACACCAAGTCGATTATTTGTAAATAGTATGTTAAGCAAATAGGATTAGTATAAGGGATAGGGAAGAACAGGGTGGATTGGAGGAAGGAGCACCCGCATTAGCGTGGAGGAGGAGTGGGAAAACCCAAGTGATAAACCACACGTGGAAAACCAACCCAACATCTATCCCCAGTGTATCGGACTGAGATTTGAACCTCAAAATATCCTCACCCGGATCAGTGGGGATGCAGAATAAATGTCAGGCTCGTATAGTCTGGTTTGCCAGTAACGGGATTATAGTCCCAGATGTGTGTCCTGAGGGGTTGGTTTACCTGAATATTTTCCCACTCTACCTCCACACAATTGTGGTGCATTTAATTTATATTACACCTTCCTCATACTCGCCTTGTTAGTGTAGTGCTAAGATGCCTATAGCCTGGTTGAGTACTAAGTATCAGGGGAAACAATAATATATATTGCGAATCTGACGTCTTAAACTCCATGTGTGTCATCGAAGCCAACATTTGCCAGGTTAGAATCACATGTCTATGTTTCCCTTGCATTATATGACTCTGTTTAGTATCGCGAGCCTGACAGCTTACTCTCCATGAAGGTTGTTTAAGTTTTCTGTACGATACATGTATCTCTCTTACTATTAGTGTTATAATGCGAGCCTGACAGCTTACTCTCCATGTAGGTTGTTTAGGTTTGCTGTACGATACATGTATCTCTCTTACTATTAGTGTTATAATGCGAGCCTGACAGCTTACTCTCCATGCAGGTTATTTAAGTTTGCTGTACGATACATATATCTCTCTTACTATTAGTGTTATAATGCGAGTCTGACGCCTTAGATCCAATGTGGGTCATCGAAGCAAAGGCCCCTTGGTTCGATCCCTATGTCGATGTCCCACCCCCCTTGCTTTATGTGAGTGTGTGCTGACCTGAATCTAACCTCTCCCCAGGTTCCTATCAACACCATCACCACCAGACGTACTCTAACGGCGGCTCCCCCTCTAACCCGCAGATCCTGTCTTCTATGGACATGATGGAAGTGACGCCCTCAACTGAGCAGCAGCACCACCAGCACACGGAGCAACAGGAGCAGCGTCAAGACGAGGAGAGCGACGGCGTCGGTGAGAACTACCTGTGGCGCGGGCACAGCATCGCGGCGCTGCGCCGTCGGGCCTTGGAACACAGCGTCAATATGGTGGTTTACAACTGAGATGGCGGGTTTTCCGTCTGAGGGAGAGATTTTGAGACAGAATGCGAGCGGGAAAATACCCGATATATTGGCCGAGACACTGCTTAGAACGTGGAACTAGATTGACTGAGAGAACATGATACCCGATGAATGGGCTGGAGCACTGCTTAGAACGTGATAAGTTATAATCTGTTTGAAACACTACTTAGCATGTGGTGCCTATGTATGTACTGAGACACTGCTTAAAACATGATACCCAATAAATTGGCTTGGTCACTGTTTAGAGCACGATAAAACTGACGAGAGCGCTGAATTAAAATATTTAAATTATAAGTTATTCGTAAACCTGTTTAGAAAATTGTTAATTTAAATCAAATAGTAAAAATAATTAAAGCGTTTAATTGCTTGGATAACGTAATGGAAGGTATTAAACAATCAGAGTATGCCACATTCTCTATCCAAAATAATATTTGAAGTACCATAGGAAGAACATGTAAAACTCAAAATATCATTGTATTTATATTAAAGCTGATAAAGTAGATATATTCTGTCTATTCTGCCAAATTCGAAACACAAGATTCACAAAATTTGTTTGGTAGGTTTTTAAAACTGTAAAATAAAGTTATTCCTATATTCCTATTCCTATTCGTTCGGGTTTGTATACATTATATTAACTAATAAAATGGATAAGTTATACGTAAGATATAATTTAGAGGAAATATCTCGAATTTGCATGGAGGGAGTGTGGGAAGTGATTTGATAAAAAAAACTTGACACACTTACACTTAACTAAGATTCAAACCCGTACATTACCGGCATTCCACCATACTAAACTAGAACACGTGGCTACCGATGCTGGTGATAGGCATACTGAATTACATTTTTCTTTAATCAAGATGGCGTGCCTAAGGCTTTAAATGTGAACCATGAAAAACTCTCGGATCTGAGCTTAGTGAATTCATCAATAAAATTGTTTTCTTACTTTCTAAACGCCGATTTATATAAATGCAATGTAATGGTATTATGAAATCATACGTCAAGTACGTTGCCAGCCACTTCTGTTTTCTATGCAATGTTGAAGTCAATTTGTGGGTATTTTCTTATGGTCAGTCTTTACAAAAGTTTGATCATCAATTGTTTTCTGTTAGTTGAATAAGTTAGCTAATAAATGCCATAAACTTGGAATTAAACCTACAGTGAAACAACCATATTAAAAAAACTATTCGTCCAAAGCTGTTCTCATAGTCCCAAACATTAACTTCATTTATAGAACCCTTAAAAATATATATATATATATATAGTTGGCAAGTGGTTAAGGTTGAAAACTCGTCCTTAAAGACGTGAAGTTTTAGCTGAACCGCTTTGTTTCAATCAAGTGTGAAGTAACGGTTATTTCAGCCAACGGTCATGCCAACCTTGGGAACACATTAAACTAGGTAGCTAAACACACGCAAACTCTGCTCACTTTTCTATAGGTCTTACTTTATAACTAGAACAACTCCTACGTTTTGTTTTTGAAAATTAATTTCTCAATTAATTAAAGCAAGCTACACCTGTAAAGTCACACATTATATCGTAGTTTGCAATCATATTTCTTATAATTAGCAAAGCAAAACAATATTTTTTATAAAATATATTTTTCTAGAAAAATACGTTTTGTAAACTACATTTTTCCAGGAAAATAAACATTTTAGTAAAAATTTTAAATTATTTATAAAGGCGTCAAAATTCAAGTTTTTATTTGAAATGGGGATAATTATTATTTCATTAATGGTAGACAGATAATTTGTAGATAAAGATAAACAATTCTTATAATAAATGTTAAGCTGATTGTCTTTTACATGGTGACAAACTATATCTAAAGCAATTAAAACAAAATATATTGCGTCTATTTTACTTGAAATGGTTTTGATATCATTTCATTTGAATAGATCAAAAACTTATGGTTTTAGCTTATCTCAATTGAGTTATATGAATTATTAATTTAAAATATAAGGAAAGGTAACCAATATTACACATCTTTGCATCTCAAGCAGGCATGACTTTTGTTTTTTCATTTATTTCTTTAATTAAAGACTAATTTAAATTATGGATTCTATTTTTACAATTATAAACAAATACAATGTTTTAATTTATATTATTAAAACAAAGACACTTGTCCCAAATATCTGTAAAAAAATTAGGAGCGAGATTAATTTAATTTTATAGTTTGATACCTTAAAATTTAAATATACTGAGCTATGGTGTAGGCTTACCTATTGTGCTGTAAATATTTTATTGAATACCTGGAAATGTATTATCTAACTTGAGTTAGTACCATCATTGGATAGTAAATTGTATTATTTATGTTTATAACGGATGTAACTAGGATGTAGCTTGCGGATGGAGGGCGGGTTAGGGGTTAAGTATCAATCGTCAAAAGGAAGGGCAATTTTTGAACATTATTTGCCTCTAGATTCTATTTAAAGAGGCTTTTCACGCCAAAAACGAAATTGAGTAAACTACAAAATTACACCATAGCTTTGGAGAGAAGTAGGGGGGCAGGGGGCTATACATCCTAGCCCTCTTTCACTTTTTTTCTCGTATTATTTATATAAATAGGATTTGTGATAGCACAAACCAAATTTATTTTTAATTTTTATACGTTAATAAACACAGTCTTACATTTCTTTATTCATATACATTTTATGCGAATGATGGTGGGGGGAGGGACGGGGGGGGGTCACATGTCTTGGTTAAGCCCCTGATGGGTGTAGCACCAAGATCATCCTAAGTCAGTTTGATAACACTTGAAAATTATGAAACAATTGATGTAACCACCCATAAAATTCAACGTTACTAATTCGTTACGTCATATAATAAGCGTAAAATAAACTGTTTACCTATCATGTAGCATATAAAAATGAAACAAAACGGTCAGCTGACATTTCAAATACTATCATAGCTCTTTCAATGCCTATTTAGATCATCCACCCAGTATTGAGTGAATATATCAAATGTGTGAAGATACAAATATCTACGATTCAACTAAAACGAACAAAGAAAAATCTTATAAAAAACGCTCCCTCTGTTGGCGTGTGTTTTATGTCAATGCTGTGGTACTGAATATGTATATTGACAATACAAGTGAACTCAATGTGTAACGAAATAAAATGTGATTCATTTGTTTTCGTTTGGTTTTTTGTTTAAATAGAAATTGCTTTCTTTCAAATTCAAAACATGACAATTTAATCTCATGCGTTTATATATATATTTTAAAAAGTGTACAGCAAAATAATGTTATACAAAACATGGTTTGACCTTCATATTGAAGGTCACTTCCCCTCATATTGAATTATATAAAATAGGTGCATGCCACACTCTATAATTTTGGGAGGAAATTATGTTGAATTTGTTTAGAGCTGCGTTTAAAATGATAGAAATATGTTGGTGTCCAAGAAGTATATTCACCAGGCCAGTGTTTACTAAACTTACATTAGTCGCGTAACCCTTCCAGGGTCATGGCATAATCAATTTAACTCTTTTAGGGTCATGATTTAGCCAACGCAACCCTTTTGGAGTCATGGATTAACCAACTAAATCCCTTTCAAGTTTCAGCTCTTCATGAAATAAAAACTAAATAAACACTTGCTCTTGTAAAGTATAAATGGTTGATCCAAATTAATATAACGTAAGTGGTAATTTAAACACCTCCGTGAAGTTTTATAAAATGACATGACTTCACGTCAATACCTGGGTTCATTTGTTTGTCAGTCTTACTGTTATTAACAAATATTTGATGACTAACAAAACTCTTTGGTACGTCACGTAACCTCTGAAATTCTTGACGTACTCCTGGGGTACACGTGTCAAAGTTTAGTAAACACTGTTCTAGCCTATTTCTCAATAATATAAGTTCATCAATGGATTTATTTTTTCCAAACACATTTTGAAAGTCAAGGCAACATATATATGAAATACACCCTGTTCTTAGTAAAAATTGTCATACGTAACAAGCTGTTTCTAGCACCGCGTTTTATTACCCGTTTGGGCTATACGCATTGTATTTATTACAATAATATGCTAAGAATGTGACTAGGTGATATTTAGAGGAAGTGTAGCCGCATTCCTGTGGAGGGAGTGTGTAAAATTATCTAGGAAACACCCCGTCAGTACACTGGATTCAAGCCCTGATTGCTCCATTATCGGTAACCCACTGTATTGACAGAGTAACGCCTCACTTAAGCGGGTCGTAACATTTGCACTTCACAGACACCCTCCTTCCAAGCAAATGCAGGTACATTACCTCTAAAATGCTTCCTTCCTCATTCTTACCCTAGAGTAGTTATCAAATATGCGTATAACATGAACATGTAGTAAGACGCGGTAGTAAAAAAAACTGACTATAATGAGGCAATTTTTTAGAAACTAGTTACTATTATTTATAACTATTTTATTTCTATAGCCAATGGATTTGTACACATCTATTATGTAATTTTTTTTTAAATTTGACCCATAATAATATGTAATATTTATTTTATGTCACTTATATTATTAATATAAAATTGTTGTTGTTGAAAATATGTCAGACGTAGTATAGAATTCCATCCAGCGCTTGTTTCTGTTTGACATACCTGGGTCATTAGCACCTGGGAAAAGGCCGTCTATGGTATTTTTACAAACCAATCTTAGCTTGTTACACTGAATTTTCATTGTTTCGTCCATACTCGGGCCCGGATTAACACTTTTGGGGGCTCTGTGCCAAGTATTTTATTATTTTACCTCAAACATGATTGTCAATAAAAAATCATATTTATTTTTCTGTCAAAAGTCAACGGTACCGTCTATAGATATGTAGTATTTCCGATTTAACAAAAGCTAAGGTTGCGTTAATTTATAAGCACGGACTGTCGGACTCCACTTAATACCAGGCTACCAGCGCCCCTAGCGGCGCGTATTGGGTACAATAAACGAACAAACAGGGATTCGATTAGGGAATTTATAATTTAGTTGGGGATACACTTTACGAAACATAATATGATTTCAAAATAAATATGACAAGTCAAAGTGATTTATTTGTGAGGCAGGTGGGGCCCCCTAGCACATGTACATACCTCCCATCTTACCACTCGTCGACGCTATCCACACATCTAAACTAATGGGGCGAGGGATAAGAAAGGTGGACTCTTGCATCCTTGCGTGGAGGGGAAGCTGGGAACCATCTAGGGACGATCACAGTTATACATCTGGTTGGGATTCGAACCACAAGATTCCGGTCAACATCAAATCAGACTGAACGGGACTGACTGACGCCTCTGAGCACATCCCCATCGGTGAGGGCAGATGTATTTCAATAACCCAACCAAGGTTCAAACAAGGATCCCGTGAAGGCGTTTACCGTGAGCACGTTGTCTAAGGCGTTAGTCCTGTCTAATCTGTATTTCCAGTCTGGGCTTCTAATACTGAATAGGTGTACTTAGGCTGTTTTTCTTCTATTATTTCCCGCTCTCACTACGCAGATTCTGGTATGTTTCCTCTAAATCCAACCTGAATGGTATGGGTAGTAAGACACTCTGTAAAAATAAAATAAGGGTAGTCTATTCTTTAACAACCAACACGTTGTTGATTTACCATCTTATTTTAGTGTGACATCTCAGTGACCACCCATACTCTTCTTAGCTCCTAGATAATATAAATAAAAAGGACGGGGAGGCTGATTTACGGACATATATTAGCACTCAGTTGGATATGGAAAATATAAACACATACATTCTAAATAATTCTAGTATTCTACAACCTCAAAGATATATATAATATTTTGATAGGTGAGCTATTGTAACTAGAAGATATAATGTTTCAAAGTTCTATAAATTAATATAATTTACTAATCAAAAATCTAATAAACCTTTTCAAAACGAGGTCTAAGAAAAATGCATGGTTTAATTCTACACAACAATAGATATTTTTTTAATAATAATTTTGATATAATATCGGAGTAGGTTGTAAAATTACAACCTATTAAGGATTTTAATACTTAACTTTTCAAAATTGTTTTATCATAAGTCATGATTAGTTGTTTTAGAGCAATAAACAAAATATATATTAAACAATAATCGAAGAATCATCGGCTCTAGGGCGTTTGGCATAATCCCACCATCTATTTCAGCTAAAACTCCCTGATTTAGTCAAACTTCCTCTAAGTAACCTGGTCCAAATGACCTATGAGTAATCTGGTTCAAACGACCTATGTATTTCAGCTAGGATAATTCCAGATTCCGCGAAAAGTCCTACAACTTGATTTTCTTCTTTTTTAATAAGTTTGCAACTAAATTTTCTGACAAGGAGAGAACTTTCCTCTGTAAAAGTTGGGATAATTCTGTCATATTTTTTAATCTACAAATTTATATCAATAAAATGACCAAGATTATGTCGTAAGTCATAGAACTTTGGCTTTACAGCGTAAGACATAAGATAATATCGTGCAATACTTGCATTCACTTGCTGTTAGAAGTTTGGATTCCTCAAACCAGTCCCTAGTTTCAGAACTATCGTAGCCTGTGGAAGAGTATTTGTGGAGACAAAATAGTTACTTTAACATGATTTTTTCAAAACAATTATCTATTTAAAGAAACATGGCTACTTTTGATGGTTTCCTTATTATAAAATATTGTGTTTTAGATAAATACTGCCATTATCACCGATAAAAATACTACCCTAAGGAAAATATGTTAGTATTTTATTTTTAATAAAATAAGTTTAAAGACGTTCAGCAATTTGATTTCAAAAAATTAATTTGACATTTAGTTAAATGGGTTTACATTATTGAGATATTTCTTCGAAACCAACTAAAAACTATTCAAACCTTGTAGGGAAATAAAATAACGGAAAAAATCTACTTTAGTATCATATTGCAGGCAAACAAGGATAAGTTACTCATTTTAAAACTAGTTTAACTATATTCATATTATTTTAATCAGGTTATTGAAAAGTTATTTGATAATATAATTAATACACTTATTTTTTAATATTTTCATAGTTTAATGAAATGTCACAAATTTAATGACTGACAAAATGCTAGTCAGCAATATTTTCAGTATAGCTAAAATAATTTGTGTTAACAATAAAACATTTAATGTATACTGAGAAAAAATAATTGTTTGAAAAATCACCGGATACTATGAAAAATTATAGATATTTGTTAATCAAATTGTACATATTAATAGTGTTATGATAGTGAAATGGTATTTTTAAAGTACTTAATTAAATTGTACATATAAAATAAACCAACAATGCAATGTTTAACTTATGTAATCTATTGTATAGAACACATGGTACGTCTATTTCATAAAAATAAAACTGTGTTTTTTGAAGTAATTTATTTTAAAATTGCAGAGAGGCAATGTCTTACTGTATGAAAACATTATTATTTCCAATAAGTGTCAAGAAATACAGTATACGATTCTATTGTACAAATTAGACAGAATAAAATGATTACTACCCTTCTATATGTACATCAATCAAACGATTAATTTTATTTATGGAGAATTAATCAAAATCAGTAATATCTGTACCCAGTGACTTACACATAAATTAGCTTTGGGGTCAATTTATGTATTGAGACTATTAATACTGTATCTTTTACAAATTTGGAAATTTAGGGAACCTTTTAATGTGTGTAGTGGTAGAACTTTTGAATAAAATTTAGACTATGCATTCAACATATTCTCATTATTCTGTATTATAGTTTTACTTTTTATGGTTTAAGCCTTTATTAAAATTAATCTTGGCCTTTGAAAGGGAAAATGCCCCATTTGCCTCCTGTGTGCACCACTGCCTGTATCTATTATTACTGGAATATATTATATTAAAATTGATGTCTGGGAGAGATGCTAAGGTAATCAGAAATAAGTGTATTTTTTTTTTAAGTTTCCTCTGTGGCAGAATACTCTAAAACATTTACATTTCGACTGCTGCGTACATTTCGTGGACTAAAAGGTAAAAGGACTCAAGTCCACAAATTACACTCAACTAAATACTATGTTGACACGCTATGTCATGTTAGTGTACTTTTATTACAGAGATACGCTTTTATCACTTTTAGTTACTTTCTTCATGCTATTCATTTTAGTCACTATTCTCAAGAAAACTCACTTTAAGCCACTTTTTACACAAATTATAATTTTAATTTCAAGTTCTTTTTAAGAAAGAATATTATGATTTATTAACTTTTTTTATCACCGCGTTTTATTGTTCAGGTTATACGTATCGGCCTATATGATAATTACTCTAATGGGATAAGGATGAAGAAGGAAGCATTTTAGAGGTAATCTACCCGCATTTTATTGGAAGAAAAGGGGGAAACTTTAGAAAAGAACCAGCCTCGGTAGACCCAGCTTGGATTAGAACCCCGATCTCCCCGTTATCAGCATGCTGGTCTAGCATAAGAGTGACGCCTTAGACCATTTGGCCACTTAAACTTATTTTTTAGAAACTTTAATAATAGATTAACTGAGCCTAAGTATAAAATATCATAGCTACATACAAGGTGCACACGAGAAGACATCAAATCTACTTGGAAGAAAATAAGTTAGGTCTATTAAAAGAGGAAGAAAATCAATAAATAAAAAATATAAAAATAATTATTTTTTACAAAATTCAAAACTGAGGAAAGAAATCTGGACACATATTTAACTAAAACAGAAGAGAATCAGAAGAATGCAGAACTGTAAATACATGTTTACAGGTACACCTTTGCTTTGCAAAAGAATAATTTCTAGACAATTTTTGCAATGTAGGCCTACAAAAAGATAAAAAATAAATATATGAAGGTGACAACCTTCAAAGGGAAATTAAAAAACAAAAAGTATTTAAAAAACTCATACTTTAATCTATACAAACTTAACATATAACATAGTTTTTATTTTGTTAACTTTTTAAAACGAAAAATCTAATATATATTCTAGGATTTTCCCTCAGCCTAGGTTGCGTTAATGTCAGTTTTAAAAACATGTTCAGACAAACAATAACATTTCTAAACCCAGAGTTGCTTGCTCAGAGAAGAAATCACGCAATTTTTTAGGTAAAAATTATCACTTTTAAAATTTAGAGTGGATAAAAGATGTGTCATTAAAATAAGAAAGTTTATTGTAGCGGAACTATTTTTGTTTTAAGATTAGGCACACAGAATATTTGTATTAATTGAAGGAAGTAATGAAACAAAATTTAAGGCAAGGCCTCTTTGTAAACGATGTAAGAGGTTTTATCATCAGGAGCTAGTAGTTACAGGTTTCTGCTAGAACTATCAACGGAACACACCACGTCCATGTGAGAAACACTTGCCTCGGAGATCAACGTCTGCCA
>CABFWO010006193.1:0-25885 GCA_902155825.1 Timema genevievae
TAGGGAGAGAACTCGTGGTACAAGGTACTAGTGCCTAGTCTACCTAGGGAGAGAACTCGTGGTACAAGGTAGTAGTGCCCAGTCTACCTACACTCCAACTGTCCAGCCAACTATGCTGATAGCTTGGTTTACAAGATTATTATTATTATTATTATTATTATTATCAGCACCGTGTCTTACTACCCGTTCGGTTTATAAGCACTTACGCTAATTTGCAATGGTAGGGTGATTGTGAGATGAAATGGAGGACCTACAGTTGAACGTGGGATCAGAACCACGGTGGAGGTCTGGCATTCCACACATTAACAAGTTGTGATTAATACACGTCTTGTCAGAGGTCAAGGAAGGGTTTGGCAATCATGATTTACAATAAAAATATATATATTTTTTTAATTGTTTCAAATCATTCCTAGGATCTTGTCTGGAGAGTTATTAAAAGTCTACCACGAAACTGATACACATGTGTAATGTCTTCTAACCACTGTCAGGATGTGTAAGTCATGATCTTAATAAACGATTGGAGTATATTAAAAATTGACCCGAAACTTGTGACGTAACACAATCCCTTTCCCTTCCCCCGCGATACGTCATCATTTAGTCAACCTGTCATGCTTATCAACACCCATACCTGTACCATTTGGTACAAATACAAAAACAACACCCCACCCCCCTTCTTGATCATCCCGCCAAACAGTTCTTTGGTTGCAGTTTTTACAGGCTCGTAACAAACCGGATTTATGAGCACCTCACAGCAACTGTTAGACGTTTTTATCGCAAATAGCATCACCATCCGATCCGACATTTGGCCAATTTAGAGATGCGTTAACAAACTTATCTTTCTGTCCAGTAACAAACGTGTCTTACATACAAGCACGTATTGAGAGTCCCATTTAGAGGAAAAGGGGACTATAACACAGTCGTGCACTTAGAAATGTTGTAGACATATGTCTAGGATTCAATTAGATTAGTCATGGGGTTGCAAGAGTGGTTGGGAGATGTGTTTGGGGGGAAGAAGATTAGAGAACTTACTATCTTATACCTTTAGCAATTTTATAAATAAAAAGTTATTAAGTGAATATGTCTATACCATATGATTCTGGTTGCCACAGGCAAATAGCTGGCAGTCCACGAGCATTGGGTCCTGAGTTGAATTTTCAACAAAATCTATCTGCAAACATATTTGTGAGTTTTCAAAAATATTTTATCAGCAAAACTCCTTTGGTTTTAAAGCTAGAATTAAAATATTAATTTTTCTTCAAATTATATTTAAATATCGGGCTTCAACGAGATCCACTGAACGGTTTCGGCTGTTAACTCCAGGTATAAACACGAAAATACAGTAATAACCCAACCTTTTTAGTTCTTGGCCCTGATAAAACGTTAATATACATTAAAAAAAACTTGAAACATTATTTTTAATTATTTCACTAATTTATCTTTGTGAAAAAGTAAAAAAACAAGAAATTGTGAATTGTATGAAGTGAACGTAAATAGCACGCTATATTTTTCCATGAAATGAACTCACACGAACATAAAATTAATGCTACCACTACAGCTTGTAACACGAATGCCCTTGACAAGAGGTTCAATGGGAGTGACCTGTACCTTTTTAAAAAGGTGTTCCATAAAAAAACTAGAAAAAGAGGGGGGTGGGGTGTTATTTAGAAGAATGTCTAACCACAAAAAGCTCGAACCGTAATATCGCCATGACATGACTCAATATTGGCCACTATAGGAGCGTATTATGGGCGAGTCCGTGTCGTAGAAAGGTGAGGACGACACGAGGCGAGCTCCTAGATCCGTTACAGGCTAGCGAGTAGGTCACAGAGCTGGTATGGAACAAGACAAGGACGAGATGAGCCGACTGGTCCAGAGGGAATGTAGCGAGAATATACCCGCAGGCTGGACTCATCTGCTAGTGGAGATTATACAAGTTGAGAGGGAGACATCAACCTAGTTGTCAGGGTGCGGAATGTCTTTATGACAAACATTGGTCCAGAGGGAGTGTAGCGAGAATATACCCGCAGGCTGGACTCATCTGCTAGTGGAGATTATACAAGTTGAGAGGGGGTAATAAACAATAATATCTAGCTCAGCGAGAAGGGATTCCAGTGTCTAAAGCGATTGTTATTTCCTTTAAAATAATTTTCTTGCAGTACCCACCGCCAGTGCTATGCAATATCTCAAAGCTATGTGTGAAGTAGTGTGAACCTGAAACACCAGGGTTCGAGTCCACCTACGTGCACGCATTCATACATCATGTCATGAATGCTGTAACTGTTGCGTTTGATAAATATTATAAACACATATAAAATAGCAGTTATAAGAATATGATATCAATTTTTGCAAAAAATAAATAATTTAAATACATTTTCTTGAGTCACCTCATGTGAAAATTGAACTATGGTTTCAACAAAACCAAACATGTTTATTTCAGGTTATTGTGGAGAAATTCTCATTTTTTAGACTTTTAAATGGGATTAAAGAGGAATGAAATTTCATTTTTTATAAAACTGACTACAGTATGTACATTTATGCCATTGAACAATATAATTTGATATTGATGAGGAAATTCCTCCAGTTGCCAACCAGTATTTAAATACTTTAGATAGAGGCTTCCTAAAATATCAGCAGGTTTTCTTTAATTGGTACAATATCTGTGTACACTTTGTCTAGGAGAGGTATTAAAACAAATTTCTGGGTGTGCCCTATCATAAGTAGTGGTTTTTTTCTATCTATTCAAAAACTGAATAATTCCAATTTTAAACTTGAAAATTCACTTATGTTACCTAGATAAAATACTAGAAAATTAACTACATTCATTTTAGTACGATATAGTTAGAATAAAGTAAAACATAATTTTTAGGAACCTAAGAAAGTCTCTCTCTAAAAAAAAAAGGAAAATTGACAAATATAGGATCTCTTTTTTTCTATTAATGAGAATGTAACACTAAAAAAATCCGGATATTAAACTTTAATTACTGAAGATAAATTAATAATTTCTTCAATATCACCTAGCTAAACAGCACGCTTAAATGCTACAGCCTCTTTAAATTCTATTTCCAACAAGAACAATAAATAAATAAAATAAAGACATTCCTAAAGTCAAATTGACTATAAACACAAAGTTTTACTGAATATAGTTCTTAATTCTTATTGAATTATAAATTAATTACGCTGGTAATAAACACTTGCGCGCAGATTGAGGCGAGTCGGCCGACTATTCTTATGACGTCAGCAATCCTAGTTCTAGGCTCGGAGAGTGATATATTTCACAGGTTCAGTTTCTACAAGCATCGTGTACTCTGGCATAACTTGATCTTTGCTACTGTTCACAATAAATTAGGTATAATTTATAATGTTTTCTTCATTTGTTGGGTATATTTTAAAACGGATCTGAAACTTGTTTTATACATTTTAATTATAGAAATTTATTAGATGGTTTTTGGCACTAAATATTTGCATTGTGTTGCAAATATCTCCTCATAAAATCTCCTAAACATGTTAAGGTTAAATAATTATTTAAAAAAAATATTATTCATGGAAACACTAAGAACAAAATACCAAACTTCTAAAAAGAAGACTTTTACGCTTACCAGTTGATACGTGGAAAAATGCATTAGTTTGGCTGAGCTTATAGACCGAGCGGCTAGTAAGACGCGGTTGGATAAACACAGTTTAGTTTGGTCTGTCTTGTCAATATTTAGGCCAAAGTTTGAAGATCGGCTGGGTAAGATAAGGAGTTTTTTTATAAATGTCTTTTTCCGAAATTATAGTTTGCTCATTCCCATCCTATTAATTTAAACATGCGAATGGATCTTATAGGTAAAAATACGTAAAACATAGAAAAGATAAGATTGAGTCGATAAGAATAAAATGTAAGCCCCTTGAGTAAAAATTAATCATATCACCCAATTTTCCGGCTTTACCTTTGGAAAAAATTTTGTTTTCTCGAAACTACCAACCCGCCGGGCAATAGTTCTAAAGTTAGTCACCGTCATAGCTGGCGCACGCAAGTCGCTAGCGCCTAGTATCTTCATAGTTATGCAACCACGCCCTCTTCGCAGCTTCTCAGACGTGTTGGGTTGCCTATTCTTTCAGGCTTTACGAGCAAGGACGAACTTGTAAGAAAAATGCACAGGAAACGTTTTTTTTTTTAACTATCAATTTGGGCTTTGAAGCACTTTATAAATGTAGCCCTCAAAGTCAATGTGTAAGTCACTTTCAGATTATCCTATTGTAATTTCCAATTTATCATCTAGGAAATGTCATATACAACGTAAGCATAGATAACCAGATATTATGCCCGCACTAAATATTATAGTTTGCTTTTTTTTTCTCTATCTAGATGCACTTAATTGGTGGTTAAAAATTAAAAAGTAGTGTTATGTGACAGAAATACAAACATTATTTTCAACTTCAACTCCGACTTTGCTTTGCTTATTAAATACAACCCTGAAACAGTAGTGAAATAGGCGTTGTAAGATCATCAAAGCACCCCTGATAAGGAAAGTTAATATTTGTCACTCAACGTGGTGGCTTGATAGCATTCTTTACCCCTCTCACCCCCCCACACAGTCTTACCAATAAAACAACAACAACAACAACAACAACAGAGAACGTTACCAAATCTTTCGACGCGCGCTCATTTTAGCTATGTTTACGAGAGCTTGTAAAGAATACGTTGAAAAGTAACGCTGGCAAAATGTCATCATCACCTTTTGCGGATAATGATAGTGATGACGTGGATGTTTATTTTGTCACCTTGTGTGGCGCTCAATATGGGAGTGGTCATAGTGGCGGTGGGCGCTCTAACGCCCCATACACAAGGACGATGTTTCCGTACTTAATCCGCTGTTTAAACTTGTATTGAATATATTAGGTATACTATGACGAAATAACCAAACAAGTAGATATTGAAATTTTTTTTTTCATAAGATGACAGCTAAAGAGTGACTAGTCTACTTTCACTATTCATACGTCAAGTCATGTAATATGCAGCTGTCATTTTTGGAATATAATATTAATACCTATGAATTGACGCTTTAAAATATATTCAAATATTATTATTTTTATCATTAAAATATATTTATATTTTTCAAAATTTTTCCTACTCAAATCATACCATACTAAATATACTAAATATACTAGGTATACTAACATGGTAATTGTTTAAATACTTGTTTTGTAAAATAGTTGATATCTCCAACAAAAATAAAACTACTTTTCGGATAGTGATTTATGTTTATTATGAATTAAATATTTAACGTATATTTTTAAACAATCTTGGATATTTTTAAAATTACGATCAAATATTTATGTAATACATTTAATTGAAACATCCTCCTTGCAAATAATTTTTCAAAACAAAGGTATTTCCTTGTGCTTTTGATTAAAATACAGAGAAGTCACTGTAACATTTTCTAATTTAAGAATATTTTACCTCTTCTGTACTTGTGTCTGTACTTGAAGACCGCTGAAAGCTATGACCTGCGCCGTTAACAAACTAGACACAAGTTTTCATGATATATATTTGTTTAGTTATAGTTGTCATGATAGTTGGTCCTCACATGATGATAGTTGACTTGTACTGAATTAACTACGGTATTATCACCCGTGTGAACGGGCTAGTATTAGTGAAGCGAGTACTTGAAAATTCGAGTTCGAGTACAGTTTTAGTCGATGCTTCAACTAGACGATATTTACAAAACTCAAAAAATTAAGAGTATTCGGAATTTTCGATTCTTTCTAAATATTCGGAGTTTTATTAATTTGATTCAATTTTAAGATTTTATTTCATAACATATCGAGTCCTTCAATATTTACTTTTGCGTAATCTTAAACGAAACAATGTGTACACTTTTATACTTTTTATTTACATCCATTTATGTTTCCAGCCTGTGGCCTAGGTCAGTTTTTTATTCAAGCTATATATTGTCCACTACCGGCTTGCTAGGTCTGTCCTAGCTTCATATGCCTTATAATCTAACTTAAATCTAGAACAGACTCAACATCCAGTCCCCACTCGTTAATTATTCACTGTGAAAGGGTAAACTCACATTTTACCAATGATAAATGTTTAGGCCATGCCAAAAATCAAACCCGGACGCCTAGGCTCATAGTCAGATGCATTGACCACTACACCACTACACACTTTTGTTTATAATACTCTGTGTAAAAAATTAAACTAAGTGCATTTACTGAAGCATTTTTTTTCTCATTTTGGTGAAAACCATTGTTTGTTATGAACTACTATGAATACCGAGGTAAACTGTTGCTCCCTTCCTGCCATCCCAGCACAAACTCCCCCAGTGTCTCGTCAACCGCAGCTCCACGGAGTCCATCTGCGACATCGCGCGCGCTAGGAAATGTATTGAAATGTTGATGAGTCACGGCTGAAAGATCCCGGACATTAATAATTGCACGATCACAGTGATTCATCTCCGTGCGAACAGCGTGGGATAGGTTATAGGGACGCTCATCCATGAAGGGGGCATGGAGGATGCTTAGAGCTAGAAATAGATCCTCTCGTTAGCTCCGTTGCAGATCTAGAGTACATTGAGCTAGAGGGGTCAATTCGTCAAGAGTTTTACAAATATACATTCATAGGGATTCAAAACCAATCGTTTGCTAAGTTTATAAAAAAACTCAACAGTTCTTTAATTTTTTCACTGGTAGGGAACAGGGGTGACAATTACCCCTCCACTCAATAATCTGAGCAAATGGATTACTCTTAGTACCGTAAAATATAGAGCGAATTGTTTTATTCAGACACTTAAAAATTCCCGTTCACTTTAATGCATTAATGAGTAATTTAACCTTTGTTTATATTACTTAAAGAATTAATTCAATTACCATGTTATTTGTATTATTCAGTTGGTAATAATTTGTTTTTAATTTTAAGTGAAAATTGATTCGTTCTGACTCCCTCCCCAGCACCCCAGTAATAAAGAGCTAACGATGTCTATGCTTAAGACGAAAGCTATTAGTGACTTATTATAGGGTGCGAAGATTGCTTTTTAAATGACAAATCAGAAGTGAATTTTGAAAAATGCAACGCAAAGTTTAAGTTGTAGATAAGGATCGTGTTGTAAAGGACGGATACATTTTTTCTTGTCCAAATTCACGAGCCCCTTGATATCTATCCGTGGACCCCAGGTTGAGAAACTCTGATTCCTCACTGCACATTAAATGAAAGATCCTACCCATGTGACATACTGAACAGGAATGTTCACTTGACAGACCCAACAGAAAGGTTCAGCCACGTATCTATGTGCACATGAATTCGCAGAAAAATGTGTCATGATCACATATATAATCTTGACTAGGACAGGAATGTGCGATGGTTCCTGCTCGAAGATTATTGCGTTAGGCTGCGTAAAACAACATTACATACATGACAATCCGTATGTTCTAAAGTTTTATTATGTTATTCACTAGCTACGAGTATTTGTAATGCTCTCCGAGAAAAGACAAATAAAATGTTATTTTGTTCCGGAAAAATATTCAGAAATAATACATTATTGGTAAATAGCTATTTACCCGTTATTCGCACGGGATGTGTTTTATAATACGTATCTACAAGAGTGGAGTCAAAATAATTTGACTTAAGAAATATATTAATCTATTTTTGAAAACTTTAAATCTATAAAAGTCACTTTCACACGTCACTTGCGTACATTGAAGGGTCGGGTCACTACAAATTTGAAAACGGTGCCCAGATTAGTGAATATTTCGGATTGTGCTGTTATGGCATGTAAAATAGAAAATGCACAAGTTAAATACTTACTGGTATAGCATTTTTCGAGGCCATAATGTTCTTTCTCGTCATGATGATCGAAATTAACATCTGGGTCTTGGATATCATCAAGTTCGTCATTATCTTCAGACCTATTACTACAACCAGTGCCACCATCATCAATTGAAATAATATTTTTACTGTTTTCACTTCCTTTCAAGTTGATCATGAGATTAAAGTACTGAATAGAAAAAGTTTTAATTTCAAAGTCAAAATATTTCTACTAATATTGGCCAGTTCAGAAACTTTAAGCAACGCATATCTCAGAAAATTATCTACTTCGAGTTCAAAAATGTCTTTGTATGTTTTTGGACCCAGCAATGAACATTCTTGTAACAAGTCCTTATTCGGAACCAATACTTATTCTAAGTTTTTATTAGTTGTGCTAGAATTGTCTCTAAAAACATTTAGAATATTTTAAGCAAATCTTAGGAATTTTTTTTTTTAGGTGTTTTAAGAAATGGAATTAATTTTTTTAATCTTTAATTTGCTCCAATAATCTCCAACTGTGTGCCACGATTTTATATCATCCATAGCTATCGTTTGTAAAATTACTGATACTAAAGAGGTCACAGAAAATAAATCTAAATTTTAAAAATGGCTCAATTTTTCAAGTAACGTACTTAAGTAAAAAAAATCGTTTTGCAGCCAAAGCTACTCTACTTCACATCTACCAAATAAATGGTACGGTTCACCGCACAGAATTTCTCCCTCCTTTATCTTAAAATAGAGACATTTACTAAAACCGAGTAAAATTTGTGAAACGAAATAATAAATTATGTTGCAGAGATACTCCATCAAAGATCATAACTATAATAATATACGATGTTACAGAAACATTCGGCAAAGATAAGTTATTTCGTATCTCAAATAGTTGTGGATATATTTTCAAATTATTTAAAGGGCACTTAATGTAATTTTCATGTAAAAAAGAGGATTGACATTTTGTTTGTAATGTTTAACAATGCATAGATACAAAATGTAATAAAAATCGTTAAGGTTGATTTTGAGAAAATCTGTTTTATCTCTTTTTGCTCTTCAGTAAACTACACTTAAACTAAAGATACATATATAATTCCGAAAAACCCCTTGTACCGTGGGAGGACCTAATGAAAACCCTAGATATTCCTGAAAAAGTATTAGAACCATATTTTAAAAAGTACCATAGTTAAAATCCTTGCCCGAAACATATGTTTTACGACATCTAGCGGTAATCTTGTTAAATAATATCTTACTGCCTTAACGGCGTTCCAGTCTGTTACGCCACCATAAAATAAAAAATAAACTGCATGTCTCTTGAACTATAAACAGCTGTTATATACTAGAGCCACAAGTGACTATCTACTACTAGAACTAATACACCTCTGAGTTATCTTATAGAGGAATGTGGATTTCATTAAGATGAACCAGGAAAGGACTAGATAAAGAATTGAAAACCACTATATGGGTAAACCCATCCTAGTGCAGTCGGTTGGGATCAAACTTCGGTCTCCTAGATCAGAGAAGAGGTGTGCCAACCTTTTCCCGTGACCCTACCGGCGCGGTGAATGAAGTGGACATCCTGACAAGTCATGGCCGGAGACTTCCTGCCTCCAACAGAGAAAGGTTGCGGCGCAGAGAATCAATGCGTCATCTGTCCACGGACGTCCGCGATGGAAAGAAGAAGAATGTGGTTGTACAGCGATGAGGAAACTGGTCAGGTAGCTCAGCTCAGAGGAGAAAGATGGGATGTTTTCGCTGACATTTGGAAGAGAAGATTCCTCCTGGGTGCTGCCAACAGGTTGGACAGTTCAACAAGACCGCGTGTCCCTAGGTACAATGACTGCCAGATAGTTTGAAACAGGAACATGGCAGGACGTGGTGGTCTCTTGAAGAAGAGCTTCGGGAGGGAGTGTAGGGGACGTGAGAAAAAGTCAGTGTATTTGCAGTTTTTTTAGCTAAAATAAATAAAATATTTCTCCAGTAGAAACATAGAGTTTAATCTTCTTCACACGGTGATATCAACATTTGTTGAATATCTGTCATGAACATTTGATGATACACTTTTTAATGAAGAGACACCCTTAACAGATATCCAACAACAGCTGTTGATCTGTTGATATCACCACGTGAAGAAAATTATACTTATGTTCCTAGTAGAGAAATATATTTTTTATTCTTGACAAAAGAGTTTTTGTAATAAAAACTGCATAAACACTACCCTTAACTCTATTTTTTACCCTTAAGCGTAATATTAAAAAATAATCTAACTATTTCAATTTAATTATAATAATGGAGTGAGATGATGAAGGTATATTTGATAGGAAATGTACCCACATTCACGTGGAGAAACAATGGGAAACCAGCCATAGCAAGAACCACCCACATTACACCCGGCCAGGTATCACCAGCAAACCAGACAATATGAGCCTGATATTTAGTCCGCATGTTCACCTATGCGGGTTTGTATATTCAGTCAAAGTTCCTTACCACATGGTCCTGGGAATGACTCCTCTCAACTGAGCCAGGATGGACTAGTCAGAGTTCCTTACCACATGGTCCTGGGAACGACTCCTCTCAACTAAGCCAGGATGGACTAGTCAGAGTTCCTTACCACATGGTCCTGGGAACGACTCCTCTCAACTAAGCCAGGATGGACTAGTCAGAGTTCCTTACCACATGGTCCTGGGAACGACTCCTCTCAACTAAGCCAGGATGGACTAGTCAGAGTTCCTTACCACATGGTCCTGGGAACGACTCCTCTCAACTAAGCCAGGATGGACTAGTCAGAGTTCCTTACCACATGGTCCTGGGAACGACTCCTCTCAACTAAGCCAGGATGGACTAGTCAGAGTTCCTTACCACATGGTCCTGGGAACGACTCCTCTCAACTAAGCCAGGATGGACTAGTCAGAGTTCCTTACCACATGGTCCTGGGAACGACTCCTCTCAACTAAGCCAGGATGGACTAGTCAGAGTTCCTTACCACATGGTCCTGGGAACGACTCCTCTCAACTAAGCCAGGATGGACTAGTCAGAGTTCCTTACCACATGGTCCTGGGAACGACTCCTCTCAACTAAGCCAGGATGGACTAGTCAGAGTTCCTTACCACATGGTCCTGGGAACGACTCCTCTCAACTAAGCCAGGATGGACTAGTCAGAGTTCCTTACCACATGGTCCTGGGAACGACTCCTCTCAACTAAGCCAGGATGGACTAGTCAGAGTTCCTTACCACATGGTCCTGTGAACGACTCCTCTCAACTGAGCCAGGATGGACTAGTCAGAGTTCCTTACCACATGGTCCTGGGAACGACTCCTCTCAACTGAGCCAGGATGTACTAGTCAGAGTTCCTTACCACATGATCCTGGGAACGACTCCTCTCAACTGAGCCAGGATGGACTAGTCGGAGAGATCCTGGCGCAAGACGACCTTCACACGCGGATCACTCCATCATACGGGAGAAATAATTGCTCCGTGACGCCTGATTGGTTCTCAGCTCTCCAATGACTGCCACCGGTTCCATTCCCATCACCACAAGGATTCAAACAACACAACAGTTTAGAAATAACCAATTTTTGTTTCTTTTATGCACTCGTATCCGTTTTTATCTACACTGATGTGGTAGAGTTGAGGAAAGTAAAGTTTAAAGGGAATAAATCCTCATTTGCATAAAGGAAGATTAGGAAACAATTCAATTAAAAAACATTTAATCAAAACTGTTAAAATAATTGCTTTAATTCGTGTTCCTTTCCCCCTTAAATAGCACCAATAAAAGTTTGTGGTCAAAAAAGGATTTGCAATATTTATCTTCCTCTTTTTTATTCTATCTTACATAAAATGTATAGCCTCTCTTTTATAACGCTCTGGATTAGTGCTCTTGAGTTTATGACTAGCTCCTTCTGGAAAGTGTGATAGGGCGAACGCTACTCGTATCGTGTAAACACGTGATCCGAGACCGTTCGGACGGTGTCATCCGAGCCGAGCGGAGTCGAAACGTGCTCAACCTTTGGCGAGTCAGTCCGGATATGAGTAGCATTCCAAAATGGCGGTGGGACGCTGATCAGTGAAAGGAGATAGTGCTAGAAAATAGACTGAGCGGGGAAATTAGTAGATGCCCCTAATTCTTCACGCCTCAGAATTCATTTACTTCTTCCCTTTATCCGAGCGATATTGATTAATTTCTTGCTCCTTTATTAACATATCTGTGAAAGCTCCGATACCTCTCGACCCGAGATCGGCCATCTTTACATCGATCCTATTAGCAAAACATGAAAACCATCTTTCAAAGTTGCTCTGCTCTTACTAGAGAGCTCGGTCTTAGCTATCAAAGCGCATCACCGCGGCTTTAGGTAAGTAACCAGTGGAACGTGAAACACATTAAAATACACAGGTTTGGTAAACAGTCAAACTAATCTTATTTTAGTAACACATTTTTTAAACTTATTTCTTAATTTAGTATAAATAAACTATCGTGAATTGGGAGGACTTTGCTATATCATGATAAACTGCATCTTGCTTGTGAAAAGTTTGGTAAACTCATATTTAAATAACGTCTAATAAAGTAACTAGGCTTGGCATGCAAAGACAATGGTACCGGGTTTGATTCCCATGCCTAGGTGTCATTTTAAAATTTACTAATAAAGTAACTATTGTTTGGATTTATATATTGCCTAAACATAATAAACAGAAATTTTGATTTACCAACCAAAAGCAGAATCACTTAAATTTACTGTACTGAACACTCCGTTTGAGGTCTTACCTTGACCAATTGCATAATCCCCTTGTCTTGAAAGCTGCACCATGGAGTAACCCACCAAGGTAAGCTCCATTCCTTTCAGTATACATGGAGTGTGCGTTGTATATTAGTTACTTTCAGATCGTAAACTTAAAACAGATAAACCGAGAAAGTGGCTAGTAAATATGGTATACTTCACCTCAAAAATGTGTTTGAAAAATATTGAAAAATTAACACAGTCGGACCTCTGTGCTGAGGTTCCGGGGTTCAATCCTCGGTCCCGGCACAGACTTATCTGATTGCCAAACCCTTCCTTCACCTCTGACAAGACGTGTATTAATCACAACTTGTGAATGTGAGGAATGCCAGGCCTCCACCGTGGTTCGGATTCCACGTTAAACTGTAGGTCCTCCATTTCATCTCACAATCACCCTACCATTACACATTAGCCTAAGTGCGTATAGCCCGAACGGGTAGTAATACGCGGTGCTAATGATGATAATAATAATAATAATAATAATAGCAAAACACAAGTCATTAAGTCAAGTTAATGATGGAATTAAATTCTAGTTTTAACTTACTAGCTTGAATTTGTTTCCGGTCGAACATTTAGCTTTGGAAAAATAATAATACAATAGCCCGCTTCGGTGACCACATAGTCTAAGGCGGTACTCTAGCAGTAGACTTGACTGCTGACTACTGGGAGATCAAGGTTCGAATCTCGATTGGGTGTACTGAGGGTAGTTTTCCAAAATAGTTTTCCACTCTTCCTCCATGTGAATGTGGGTGCACTTAATATAAATATCACCTTACTAATCGCTAAAACCATTAGTGTAATTTGTACTTAAGCGTATAGCTCAAACCAATAGTACAATATTCGTTGAATAATTTAGTTTTAAAATAGTCAGTCCTGGTTCTGTTTTAACTTTATTTTGGCATTTCACCTGTCTGTGTCTCAGGATATTTATCCCGCGATAACTCTCAGCTGCGTTAAGCAATGTTTAGCAAAATTGGGCCGAGATATTTTTTGAACCTAGACCGAACAATTTATGTACTGTACATAGTTTTTAAATCTGGTTATCCTGTTCAATATGGCGGCTGCTAACTTCAAATCTGAGGGGAACTTATAGAAGATATTTAAACCTGAAATCCAAAGATAAATCTTATACTGTAGTAACGATAAGAACACGGAGGTAACAAGGTATATTACCCACTCGACTACTATAAATTATTCACAGAAATCATCCCCCCATAGTAATTCTGCACCATAAATATTTTAAAACTATTTACTTTTCGTGTAGACCCTACCCTGTCAGGTAGCAAACTTACTTTGCATTATTCCTCTATGGCAGTGGTTCCCAAAGTGTGCTCCGCAAAGCATCTCCAAGTGCTCCGCGAATAGATTGGAAATAAAAATAAATAAAATGTGACAAGATATCAAAACTGTGAATTTGTGTGTCCACGAACTGTGTATAGGTAAGTATTGGTTAGAAATTATTTACAGACTACACGCGGCGAAACTAGAGAGAGAGAAGAGAGGGTGCCAGTTAAACCGTCTCTGTGAGAACTTCGCCGTGCTTTCAGATACGATTGTTTGCTTCGACACCTTTCCAGAATTTTCTGGGAAGTTTCTATTGAATATTAAAAACTTGTGTTTCTTCGCACCTTCAGTCAGTATACAGTCGAGAGTCGAAACAAATCAAGTAGCAGTGCAATATTATTTATTTGAATATCGGAAAAGCCAACCTGGTATCGGAGCAGTATGAGTGCTTGAATGATTTGAAATCAGACTCTACAGAAACCTGTTTAACATGCCAAAATGCTTAAACATTCGTTTCCATCGTGAATACTGCTATAATTCTGTTTAGTATCTATCTATGTAGGCTCTATGTGAAAATATCATCGCCCTGATACCAAATACACTTATGTGCAAAATTGTTGTTTTGAAAAAACAATATTTAAATTTACAATTTTCATTGGTTTTCAATGGGAATAATTAAGTTTAAATCAAAATTTAAGCTATTTAGAAATCTAAAAATAATTCGTGCTTTTATTATAAGATAAAATATTGACTAACAACTTTAAAAAAATGCAGTTAGGTATATATAGCAAAAAAATGCATGTACATATCTTTAGCATCAAGGCAAATATAGTGCTCCGTGACGAGTTTATCTCCTGAAAAGTGCTCCGCGATACAAAAAGTTTGGGAACCGCTGCTCTATGGTATAGCTGATAAGATGCGACCCATAGTGTAATCCGTTAAGGTGGGGATTTAGGGGACGCAAGATAAGGCCAGTGTTTTTGCCGTTTTTATATCAAAACGGTCAAAATAAATAAAAAAAAATACTTCAGAACAATCATAGAGTGTAATTTTCTTCACATGACGTCAACAACTGCTGAATATTTGTCAAGGGTGTTCTGGAATTTAATGACAACTTTTTCTCTTCATTTAAAAAGTTCCTCTTCTAATGCCGCTATGTTCATGACAGATATTTCAAAAATGTTGAGGTCACCATATGAAGAAAATTAAGCTCTATGTTTATACTAAAGCAGCATTTTATTTATTTTTGACGGAAAAAATGTTTTGCTATAAAAACTGCAAAAACACTGGCCTTCTCGCGTTATTTACCTTATTTGCCTTAAAGTAAACGGAGTGTACATTAAAATAATTATTTACTACAAGAGGTAACAACAAAGTTATTCGAAATAAAGCTTGTGCTGAGCTCAAAATGTTGGTCTGATAAAGCTATAACTAAAGTTCAGATAAAATAATTTAATTTGTTTGTATCAAACATTATTTCTTTGAAAATATTTCGAATCGAATAAACTAATAGCTGTAACCGGATTCAAAATTTCGCACAAGATAAGATTTATGTTTCCTAAAGTTGTACTTTTGACTATTTCAATACATAACGAGCTTATATTCAGTCCTCCAGAGACATGTATTCCTACACTGGTACGATGACGGATGTCAGTGTAACTTATTTACCTCGTATTTCTCTATTTTCATCGAATCATTAACGGATTTATAAATGTGTGTTTGACGTGAAAAGTACTAGGGGCGCTCCACGGTCCCCATGGAGAGAACCGGGAAGGGCCGGAGAGGAGTCTTCCGGCAGGCTACTAGATGATGAGACCTTGCAGGCCGCCACAAGTCCGGGTTCCGTTTCATCGGTCTGTCTCGCCACACCTCCACACTCTACACTGCAGTGTTTATATCCAAGGTTTAATTATGATATCTCATAAACAACATGGGAACCATCCACTTCGATGGTCGCATGGCCGAGCAATAAACTGGACTTCTGATGGCAGGGATATTAGAATACTGTTAGGGTGTATTGGTGGTGGTGTTTACTAAATTGTTTTACACTCACTTGTCTCGCAAATGCGTGTATAATACCTCTTAAATTCATCCTTTCTCCTACCTATTACATTAGCGTAATTAGTATACATGCATATAACCCAAACGAGTAGTAAGACTTGATGTAAGAAAATAATAATAAATCTTGCAGAGTGTATTTACTTAGACCGTAATAAATTATGATTGTACCTTCACCAAACAGGTTTCACAACACAGGTTTCACCATACAGGTTTATTCATATAGGTTTCACAACACAGGTTTCACCATAGAGGTTTCACAGCACAGGTTTCGCAACACAGGTTTCACCATACAGGTTTCACAATACAGGTTTCGCAACACAGGTTTCACAATACATGTTTCACAATACAGGTTTCACAATACAGGTTTCACAATACAGGTTTCACAATACAGGTTTCGCAATACAGGTTTCGCAACACAGGTTTATTCATATAGGTTTCACAACACAGGTTTCACCATAGAGGTTTCACAGCACAGGTTTCACCATACAGGTTTCACAACACAGGTTTCGCAACACAGGCTTATCCATACAATTTTCACAATACAGGGTTCACCATACAGGTTTTACAACACAGGTTTCACCATACAGGTTTCACCACACAGGTTTCACCATACAGGTTTCACACACACAGGTTTCACCATACAGGTTTTAAAACTCGTAAAGATAAACTAGTTGTTAACTTTGCTAATAGCCCCGAGAATCAAACTTATTTGGTTTATTAGTTAATTGATATTCAATCAGTGAGGTGGCGTGACCAACTTCTATGTTCTAGATAGTTTTTTCTCTCAAAAATATCAACACATTACCGACGAGAATGCGATGCTCCAATGAGCCCATTTTTTGTCCTGTCCCTTCAGTCTCGTCACTGAGGCAGCAACAATGAGGTAATCAGATCCATTTCTCATCATAATTACTACCGGAATAAAAAACCTCATACAATGTAACTGTCCAAAGAAGTTATCTCCCATGAAGTCAATCGAGCAGAACCGGAAATCAATCTAACCATTAAATAGTTTAAATTGGGCTGGATGCCTCAAATACTGTATTAAAGCAAATTAGGAGTTTATTTCGATTTTTTAAATGCAACTCTTAAAATAAGAATAAGTGGCATTATTTCTTCTTTAAATTTAATCTTCAATTAAAATGCACTACAATATTATAAACTCAAATATATTTTTTTCCATAGACTGTAAGTTATTATTGTATATTAAGATTACATTTAAGCTTATACTTTAAAGCATAATTATTTTAATTCTTAACATATATTTTAATTGATAATAAGGTTATATCTACTTTTTTATTCCCTTCTCTTTATTTTATATACTTTTCTTTTATGACGACGACATGCTTTGGTGAGTTTTCACCATCTTCAAGTCTTATTTGTATTAAAGTTGATTGATTTTACTTCATACTATTGTAAATTTGTGAATTTTTACGGTTTTATATGGAATAATTATTCCGTACCATTCCATATAAAACCGTAAAATTTCACAAATTTACAATAGTATGAAGTAAAATCAATCAACTTTAATACAAATAAGACTTGAAGATGGTGAAAACTCACCAAAGCATGTCGTCGTCATAAAAGAAAAGTATATAAAATAAAGAGAAGGGAATAAAAAAGTAGATATAACCTTATTATCAATTACTATTACTCCTTACTAAATAAACGTGAACATTATTAGAAATATATTTTAATACTGTATTAACTAATATTCAATATTTAAAATTTTATTTTAACAATATATTATCATTATTATTTACATTTTAGCTTACATTTACTGTATTATTTTTACTATCTCAAATTTTAACTTCCAAAAAATGAACTAGCTATTTCTTTTACCTTAAGGGATTTGAAATTTCATGGCCACCAGAATGTAAGCTCACCATTTATTGTATTGTATTAATATTTTAGTCTATAATTTATTGTATTATTATTTAATTTCTACTTTCTTATCTAAAGAGAAAGTATTGTAAGCGTGAATATTTTCTTCACCGATATTATAATATAGTTTTACGTTTTAATTCCGTCCAAACAAGTTTGATGAGTTTGGTTCAAATTTGGTATTTAGATATTATATGGCTATACCCACAAAAACTAGTACTATAATACTATATGAAACTGTTATCAATAATAATCTGAAGTCGGTGTGTGGCCATTCAGGTGAAAGTTTTAAACATAGCCTGGAATCGATCCTATGCCCCATCATTCAGGATCATATTTTTTAACCTTTCATTAACGAGAACGTGTGACAAACTATAAAATAACAGTGTTTCATTAACTTTGTTACATATACGAAGTGTATTTACAATAGTTTGTTTGATCACTTGTGTAGAGTGGTTGTCTATTAGTGACTTTAAACCGCCATAATTATCTTGTTTAAAGAAGAAAGATGAATTCCGATCAGGTGTGCTGAAAGTGATTTCCCACTCCTCGCAAACTCTGGTACATTTACTCTAAATCACTACACTCCTTCTCCCAATCAGATTAATATAAATTTGAGCCACTACGTGGATACGCAGACTATAAGTCAAGCTCTTCTAGTCTTGTTTGAAAGCTATAAGAAGGCCCGGAACCAAATCCAGGTGGGGAACACCAGCATTTTTTCCTAGCTCTTACGACAAGAAAGTGTGGGTACATTTCTCTAAGTTCTACCTTTCTCCAGCAGTGTAGTAAAATGCAATTTTCCTGGACGTGTAGTAAGACATAGGGTATAAAAAAAGGTGTTAACACGCGTATTAATGTATTTACATTTTTATATTTTAACTGGTCTTTGTTAGACGACCCTTGTACCATAATTTAGGATTGGCTGGGCTTATCATTTTAAGTTGATAAATTAAAAACTAAATTAACGTGAAACTAGTCGTACCCAGACGAAAAATCACTTAGGTTACCTTTATTGCTTGTTCAAATACCAGGGCTTGTTCTTAATACCAACGTGAACTATGACTTCTGTGCAAATCTAAAACTCATTACTTTAAATTGACATCGTGGACCTTGTTTTAATAGTATTCATAAATTCACTGATGAGCGTTAATTATACATAGATTGTAGATCCACTAAAATGTATAAGCTTTGAAATGATAATTCTTGAAGTAAATGCTTTTATTTATTAAAAAAAACTAAATTGTTTTGATTGAACTCTAGAAATTTATGTCGAAATAAATTATCATTTTCTGAAATTGGGGCTTCCCCTTTGAATATTTTTGAAATTCAATATTCTTAGGCACCTCGTTAGTTAAGCTTTTTTTAAAAAAAGAATTATTAATATCGGAAGCGTAGATCTCCGATAATAATCATCTACAGTAATCCCACACGCAAATCTCTTGACTGCTGATTTGGACAAGCTTTCCAAGGAGTACGCTCCTCACAAGAGTTATTCCAAGTGTCTGGGGGAGTGGGCGGGTGAAGTCTCTGCTCAGGGTGTGACGTCAGAGGCCAGGGAAGATACGCTACCGATGATGACACACTTCATTCATCGCAGCCACTCAAATAGTGAGTGGTGACACAGTATCCCGTTCTGAACGCACCGGGGCATCTGGCACGTGGTGTATGTCGGGGTACAGCTTGCTTCAACAAACCGGCAGCGGGGGCTCCACGGAGGTTTCAATTATTTATTTATTTTTCCACCCCTTCTTACTATCTATTCTTATAATTAGCGTAACTAATATATATGTATATAATCCCAACGGGTACTGAGACAAGGTAATTTAAAGAGTGTAAATAAAAACCTAATAAACATTTTGAGTAAATTTCACAACACAATCGTACAAACTTTCCATGTGTATTATAGCTTGGAACAAAAGTTTCGAAAATATGTTTTCAGTATACTACCCCTAAAAATAAGGTTCCTCAGAAAAATAAGCCCATCATCCTATTAATCACAATAAATACTATTCATATAATAAGTTTTAAACAACATTTTTAAAGCCATTAAAAATCAATTTTTCAAAAATCACTTATCTTTACACTGAACTTGAATTATTTATACTCGTAAAAATAAAGATATATAATTATTTATTATAAAAAACCATTCCTAAATACCAATTAGTATGTATAATGTAAAAATAGTCTAAATACCAATTTTTATCTAAATCGTTAGCGCTATTTTCAAACTTTTTTAGAAAGTCTGCCCTTGGTAAACCACTATTAAATGACTTTTTTTTTAGGAAAAACAATATTTATAATTATTTAAACTATAAACATCTTAAAAAATTGTTAGAGCCATTTTAAAAATATTCAGCATTAAAAAAGTCTGTGAACAATAAGCCACCCCTAACGAATTTTCCCCTAAATAGCAAGTGTACAGTTTTATCTGTTATGTGACACACCCCCAGATATGGGGTGTACATTCCAAGCAAAATCGAGAGTCTTTAGAAAAAATAAATAAACAAAGTTTTATACCTCATTTGTAACCTAACCTTAAACGAATGTTTACACAATAAACAAGAATAGTGTCATTTGTAAGGCCAAAAATGCCCCCTAGATATAAAATCTAAACAAAATCGTTAAAACTATTTTAGAAAATGTTTTAATACAAAAAGTGTATCATCAGTAAATTACCCTTAATCACAGGGCTATGGTCAGATTATTTTTTTGAATCCCAAAGTATAGCCCTATAGCATCTAAATATCCAGTTTGAACAAATTAAATCAAACCATTTCATATCTAGGCCCAGGTACAGACAGACAGAAAGACAGACATGGGAACAAACAGAATAGTAGTTGTAAAATCCACATTTTTGTGTTCATAAATCGTAGAGATGCACGAGCCGATTCAGATAAGAGTGTGCCAACCTTTAGCGTAGGGTGCACACTAGGGTGCATTACATTGGTTGGTATCACCCCACTCCGGCTCTGAAAATAATCTAGAGATGAGTTCTTTCCCATTTTTACATAAAATAATAAATAAATGAACCGATTTGATGTGAGGTGGGCCAGTGTGCGTCAACATCTACGAACCAACCCAAAACAACGCGATACAGAGGCATCGACCTCCTCTGGTATGAGTGACTGCAGGTAGAGAGGTCGGAAGTAGAATTGTGGCAGAGTTTATTTTAATTATTTAGCACCGCGTCTTACTACCCGTCCAGGTTATACGCTTATGTACTAATTACACTAATGGGTTAGGAATTTGTAAGGTTGAATATAGATGAAGTGAACCCGCATTTGCGTGGAGGAAGTGTGGAAAACCATTTAGAAAAAAACCACTTCCAGTTTACTCGAGTGAGATTTGAACCTCGATCTCTCCATCCTCGGCAGTCTAGCTCAACACGAAACCAGCGCGTTAGCTAACTATGCCACCTAGGCGGGTCAGAATTTATGGAGGATGCTTATTAATAAATAGTTTTTCTCTTTAGTTCCAAAAAATGTGGGTACATCTCCAAAATACCTTTCTCATCCCTACTTAATTAGTGTAAATATGAAGGTAATATTACCGGGTAGTAAGTCTCTGAACACAAAAAAGTATCAAGATGAGTAGGACAATTTTTTTAAAATTGTAACAGCACCCGCATGAAGAAAACATTAAAAACTATATGAGTTTTATGTGGGGAAGGGGTTTGTTTCCATTGCATTAAGTCAGGATTGAACCGTTGCCTCCCGAATCAAGGCTGATATGGGAGCTAGTTTTTTTCTGCTCACACGGCGTCTTAGTACCCGTTCGGCTTATACGCATACATTAGCTAGGCTAAGGGGTCAGAGAAGGAAGAATTTTAGAGAGGGAAACAATTTAGAAAAAAATCAACCTCTATACACCCGATAGGGTTTCGAACCCTTATATCCCCGTCAACAGCAATCTACTCTTACACGAGAGGGACCACTGAGGTGGGTTTTATTTGTATTTGTTTGTAAAATCTAGTAGTTCCCCCAAAATGGCGACGTTACCTGAACTCTCGTATCCCGTGATCGTGAATGTGGCAATGATCGTGCGGCAGGAGAGGTCAAGGTCAGCCGTGTCAAGCTGTGAGGGAGTCGTGACTCCTGTCAGTACCACGACCAAACGCTCCCATCCTCCTGCTAACCAGGTCTCTGGGTCATATCCAGTCGGGGACGTCGAACTCCGAGGGACGCGTCTTCTCGGAGACGACACACCACCGAAGGTGCCGTTCTCGCGGGCACTGGAGGTCACACGCGGGTCCGGCTTAGGAGCAGGGAGCTTCTTAGCTCTGACCCGGAGAGTTCAGGGTTCGATCTTGACTGGTTGATCTTATGGCGTAGTTATCCAAGAGAAGGTCGATTAAGCTCCTTAAAATGTATCCATCCCTCTCGTACGATTGGCTTGGATTGGCTTAAATATATTTTTACAATAATTTTACTGTCATCAGGACATATAAAACATGGATTCACTAGTAGCACATTTGAAATGTGACCACCCGAAATTTCGGTTTATCTTGAACACACTTTGGACTTAAAAAAACACCTTGTATTAATATGAACTGAAAATCTATTGGTCTATTACAATCATGCCCTGCATAATACAGTATATAGTGCCGCTACAATTGCTGTTTTATTTTATTTCGTCTTTAACACCACGTTTCGGCTATAATTCTATGTACTAATTACACTAATGTGTTAGAAATAAGGAAGGTTGAATTTTAAAGGAAGACGTAGAGTGGGAAATAATTTAAGAAAATAACTCATTACAGCCAACTGGTATGTGAACCCAGGGGTATGAAGGAACGATCTAAGATCTCTTTAAGAATTATTCTTAGTATGAGTTTGGCTATGTATGCTCGCGATTTATTTTTAATTTCCGTTTAATATTCGTACGTACATCCGGTTGATACACTTGCTTGATCTGGCTTTGAACCTCAACACCTTGGGAAGAAAGCTAACGTTTGTACATTTAAATGAACATGAGTAGCGATACTTGGAAGATGGAAATGATCTGTAAGATGGGGATATTGCTGGGTTGTATATCCGTAAACCTTCTTTCATGTTATTTGACTTCATGTACAATCAAAATGAGTCATTGTTTTAGTCTAAAAAAAAGATGAGGCTACTTGGGAGTGGATGAGGTAATGTAATGATGGGTTACATACTCTGTACTCATCACAAGATATTGTTAGGATAATCAAGTCTAAAATATTACGGTGGGAAGGTCATGCCACATGAATGGAATAATCTAGAACCGTGTTCAGGGTATTTATTGACGGGCAAACCCAATGGGAAGAGATCATTGAGAAGACCTAGACATAGATGGGAGAATAACATTAGAATGGACCTGAGAGAGATAGGGTGTAATAAGGTGGACTGTATATAACTATCTCAAGATAGATATATGGTGTAATGAGGTGGACTGTATATAACTAGCTCAAGATAGATATATGGTGTAATGAGGTGGACTGTATATAAATAGCTCAAGATAGATATATGGTGTAAAGAGGTGGACTGTATATAACTAGCTCAAGAAAGATATATGGTGTAATGAGGTGGACTGTATATAACTAGCTCAAGATAGATATATAGTGTAATGAGGTGGACTGGATATAACTAGCTCAAGATAGGGATAGGTGGTGTACTTTTGTTAGTGTGGCAATGAACATTCCTAGTGTCATAGGGTATATAAATAAGTATTGATAGTTCATGCTAGCCGATGATCTCCACATGTCCATTATTGACTTTGCACTAAAGTTTGAGTGAAGAATAACCCTGATAACGGTACTAATCCTGGATAGCTCAGTTGCAGAGCAAGGGCATGCCAAGCTAATGGTATTGAGTTCGATATCCATGTCTAGGTGTCAATTTTTCAATTCGTGGGTAACAACGTCTTGTTTTTTTTTTTAAATCAGTTCGATATTTGTGGGAACATTGTGAACGAATTGGACTAAGGTACTGGTGAGTGCGCTTAAAAATACGTTGGTCCTACTTGTCTGATTATTTAGTGAAGAGAAGGGGAATATTTGGATCCCAGCCGGTTATAGTGAATTTTTTTCCCCTCGAAATAGTTTCATACTCTCCCTCCAAGCTAATGCAGGTAGTCTACACCTAAATTTTACCTTCGTCAACCCTTTACGTTAGTGTAAAAATGCGGATAGCCTGGACGTCTGTTAAGACGTGGAGTGCGGGGTAAAACATCCACCACGTCTACGTAATCCGTGTTGCTCGACCCTCCGTTGAGGTTTTATTTCTTTCACTTCACCTGTTTTGATCAACATAGTCCATTTAATGACCATTTCAATAACAACCACTTCTGTAACTCCACGATCGTGATCAACTTATTTTGTGTTTCGTGGTAATCTACCTTTCACATAACCCACGAACAAATTATTCGTGTCCTAGATAGAACTTCTCCAAAACTCGTCTCTGACGAAAATAGCAGCTAATAACTTAACATGCGATGCGATGTTCCACAAGTTCACGCAGGTCCAAACTGCAGACTCAATTCTAACATCTGTCAATCTTTTTAATGACTAAACATTATAGTTCCTAAATAAAAACTAATTGCTTTTTGAAAGGATCGTGAGTTGGAGTAAAAAAAATATAAATAAAAGCTGTGCGTCCCAAGCTATAGGCCAATCAATCACATGTTTACATTGGGGGCCTTTATCCTAGTTGGGAAGAGAACGTCAACTCCACTGTTGGCCGTTGCACGGGACAGCCAACAAAATGGTGTCATGTTATTAATAAATTAATTCCCTGTATCAATATTGTAAGGTTGATCCCAGGGATCTTGTGGTAAAATGCTTTCCTCAGGACCAGATGATTGTGGGTTCAAACCCAGCAGGGGTCGATGGATTTTTCTTGAGCAATAAAAATTCATAGCACAACTAAAATAAAGTCGTTAGTCCCATGTCGATTGTGACATGTAAAAGGTGTGTGAAAATAACTTTCTCGGCAAAATTGGTAGGTGCTTTCTCTCTCGTTCATAGAAATTCTCGTGGACCGATAAAATCAGTCTATTCAGAAAGTGCACGTTAAATACCTCAAATAAATAAAATAAAATAAAAATATTGTAAAATGTTTTATCAAACCCACATTGGGGAGAACTCGTACTATTTATTTTTATCACTGAGTCTTTCTACCCATTCTGGCTAAGCGCATATGTACTGATCACGAAGATGTGTTAGGGAAGAGAAAGGTTGAATTTAGAGGAAGTATACCCATATTTGTTTAGAGGGAGAGTGGAACACAATTTTTGACAAACCAAACTCAATACAACCAACCGGGAATTGAACCTTGATCTTCTCGTCATCGGCTGTCTAGTCTATTGCGAGAGTGACGTCTTAGACCATATTACCACCGATGCGGTGACTAAACGTCAAGATAATCTAATCTGGTTATCGAGTCCCAGCTGAGTGTACAGATGAAGCATTTTCCTGATTGACTTTTAAATCTATTTCCACGAAAATGAGGGTACATTTGATCGAAATTTTGCCTTCCTATTCCCCGACCAGTTACTGTAAATAAATGCGGAAATCCTGGATGGGTAATATAGCCTTCTCTCCCGACCAATCCCGTCACGTTTCCTTGACTTCACCCTCATCATCCTGTCCCTTTCTTGTTAGCTAGTTCAAGTAACTAATAGCACTGTTGGTAAAAGTACAGATAAAAACACTAGAAACGTAATGTTACCATTATTTACGGAGATAAGCCTGTTTTTCGTCACCCGAGCATTTGGGCACCTGGGTCATTTGTACTCTTCATTGACTCAGCGGGCGAACCCTTTCATCGTCTCGAAAAATTACCAACAACGAGTAAAGTAGGATTAGAAAATAATTTTTCCACCGGTACGTGAGAATTAAACGGAGCTAAGTCCGAAACGTTTTACAATTTCGAGATGTTATCCCTCACGTCTCGGCACTCTGGCGTCCAGTTTCATTATTTTTTAAATGTCTTAATTGTTGATGAAATATACACGTATGAATTGTAATCATTTCAAATTGAGTCGGGCCACAATGTGGCTTGCCTCATTTTCGTAAAACTTAGGGCGGGATTTCTGGAGTTGGTGCGGTGTGGACCGTGAACGCTCGCCCCCTTCCCCCCCC
>CABFWO010006193.1:25981-37646 GCA_902155825.1 Timema genevievae
CCCCTCCTAAGCTGTCCACATCGAGATCAGAACCTAATTATAAAAGATTACGTTAGTGTCAGTCCCAGTTGGAGCCATGTAATTATTTCTTGTCTGGGGCTGTAATTAGTTGTTACAGGACCCGGGCGGTAACGGTGTGTGTATGCGAGTGAAAGACTACCGGGCTATCTTGGAGCAACTTGGAACAGAGGATGGTCGATATCTCGTAATAGACGGGTAGTTTGACGTGAGGGGATTAAACACAATTTAGAATAAACTGTCCTTTCCCCCGCTTCTATGGTCGCATGGTCCATCACTGTTTGTTTTATTGCGGGTTACTTTTTTTAATCACCGCGTCTTACTGACCTTTCGGAATATTCCCATATGTACACTACTAATAACACCAATATGCTAAGGATGAAGAAGATTGAATTCAAAGGAAATGTGCATTCATTTGCCTGGAGGGAAAGTGGAAAGCCATTTAGTAAATACCAGCCTCAGTACACCTGACCGAGATTAGAACCCCGATCTCTCTGCAGTCCTATATATTGTGAAAGTGACCCATTAAACTATTTGACCAACGATATGGGGCACTCTTGTACTATAATGTATTGCCAGTGAAGTGGGATTGGATTTTAAATTTCAGCTGAGTTTGGGTAAAATTGTAGTTAAAAATGAGCTTATTTCACCTTTTCTTGAGTTTTAAATGATAAAACTTAATATGAATGATACTCTCTAAATTGAAAAATGACACCTGGGCACGGGAATTGAACCCGGGATCTTTGGTTTCCTACGTCAACTCTCTAACCACTGTGCTATACAGGAATCTTGCAGAATTCAGGGTAATTCTTAAATCATATTTTAAGGCAGAGTCTGTGATGGACGTGATGAAATCGTCAGCTACATGAATGATTAATTGATCTTATGGATTGTGATCTTAATTGATAGCTCATCACTGGCCCTTGGACCATCCAAAATTATAATATTACTAAACCACTAGTAGCTTCAATTAAATATTTCATATTTTTAAGTTGATACCGATTCTTGCACTATTTCCCCTGTTTTTTTTTTTGATATGATGCGCGTTGCTTTGAGCGTTTAACTTAACCATGTTCAGTAAATATACAAAATTAAAATAATATTTAGAAAAATCCTATGTTATAAAAACTGCATTGGTCATATTATGTTATAAGATTGTTTTCAGAATTGTGTTATTTTTATATACAGTTTAATATTTAATTTGCGACCAGTAAGACAAGTGGAACTCAAATATTAATACATTCATGAAGTAAATTGTAATATTTACACTAAAAACAAGAAGAAATAAAGAAATATTTTGATGTACCATCAGAAGATTTTCCTTTCACACTTTATGTTGGAGCCCAAAATTAAAAAATTATAATATTTCACGAGCAATAAATTGCTATGGGAAGTAAAATATGAACGGAAGCCCAACTTTTGTTTCTTTGAAAATATGTCAGTTAGCAATGACCCTCAATCAGCCCTCTTATGGTTACGCTTTACTTGGATGTCTTACTAGTCCGGGCAATCCGACACTGCTTGGCATGATATATTGTGATCTGCTAATCTTTGTTTTATCTACAATAATTGATACTGTCAAAACAAGAAATTTAATGAAATAGAAATTATAAATCTATACTTGCAATAATAAATTCGGAAACATGAATAAATATTAACAAGAAGATTTGGGTTTTAAAAAAATTATATAAAATAATGACATTTTTGATACAAAATTAGGTAAAATCAGATAATAATTGGTACATAAAACGAAAATTACATGTATATGATTAAAATAATGTAATTTTATCACTATTTAAATTGTTTATAAATTTAATATATATATAATTGTCCTTACGTACATATTATGCATGTCTATCTATATCAAATTTCATCCCAACACATTGACTAATTTGCTCAAAAGAGCAAGGTGAATGCGAGGCTGAATGTTGGAGAGACCAACAGTGTAGAGATAGGAAGAGGAATGAATCAGGGATGCTGTTTGTTACATAGTCTGTTCAACTTGTATGGAGAGGCTGGTCAGGGAGTTCCTAGAGGGGCGTGGCAATTTCAGGATACAAGGACGTGTCATCAACACAATAATATACACATATGATAGAGCATTGCTGGCCAATAATAAAGAAGTGTTGCAGGAAATGATGGACCGACTGGTGGAGATGATCAACATTGAGAAGTCAAAAGAGATTTTAAAAAAATGAAGAGTCACTGAAAATCATAATTGGAAACTAGAAGTTGGAAAACAGAGAGTAATTCAAGAACCTGGGAATTCTGCCTGGGAAGGATGTCCACTGTACCAAGGAAATTAGGTGGAGGATCGCCAAGGACAAGGAAGTTTTCAACAAGAAGAGGTTACTGCTGACCAGCAAGTTTAGCTTGGAACTGAGGGAGAAACTGATGCAACGCTACATTTGGAACATCGCTCTGTATGGAGCAGAAACTTGGAATCTTAGGAAGATAGAAAAGAAATAATGGGGAAATTTGCAATTTGGGACTGGAGAAGACTTGAGAAAATCAGGTGTAAAGACAGGGTGACAAATGAACAAGTCTTAAGAAGAGTGGGTGAGAAGAGAACCATTTTGGATGGATTCTTCGGTGCAAGGCAAACGGTATCGGACAAATCCTTTGGAATAACTTTCTTCTATATGACGTAATAGAAGGAAAGGTTGAGGGAAAGAGGAGCTTAGGAAGAAGGAGGATTCAAATATTGGATGACTTGAAGGAAAGAAGAAAATTCTGGGAGTTGAAAGAGGAGACAGAGGACAGGGCCTATTGATAGTCTAAGTTCACTGACAAAAGGAATGTACCTGTCGTAATACAGGACACATAATAATAATAATAATAATAATGATGATAATAATGATAATAATAATAATAATACATCTGTTAAAAACGTACAATAAGATCTGTATTGACGTATGGACTTAAGATAGTTTGTAGGCCGTGTGTCGTTATAACCTTACCTTTAGAAAGTTTATATTAAGTATCTTGAATACTAATTAAAAATCATCTCTTAATCAGACTTGTCAACCTGTTTAATCGTTTGTGTTGGTCCGGTGGTGGACTGCGCACGTGGGTGGGGTACAGGTAATGGCAGGCGCCTCCTCGCCTGTAATTGGTTGTCGGCGAATAGAGAAAGTGAGGATGGCCCCAGGAGCAGCAACAAAAACAAGGGAGCAGCGAACTGAAGATGCGCCGCAATCACGGGACCACGGAGGAATTCATTCGCTCACTTGGCCGGCCGCCGTAAGGGCCTTAACTCCACTCATCTGCCGACGATGCTCTCTATTGGAAGTGAGTGAAGCTACTTCCTTCCGTAGCCACTGATACATTCTCGATAATGTTGGAAATTATGAAAAATTAATAAAGGCTTTCTATTCCCACTTGGGGGAACGCGGTCTAAACACCAAGCTCATGTAGTCTCGTTTGTAGATGACAGAGAGGTCAATGTTCTAATCTAGAAAATGTATACTGATGGTGTTTTTACGTAAGCGGTTTCCTTCACTACTTCCATGAAAATGCGGGTACACCCCTTTAAAATTATTCCTTCCTCATTCACATCCCAAGAGTGTGTTCAAATTCCAATATCCCGAAAGGGCGGTAAGACGTGCTTCTAAACAAAAAAGGCTTTTTGAGTGTCGCAAATAACTGCAAATGAATGAGACTAGAGTTCAAAAATAAAAATTGTTCAGTATAGTCGAAAACAGCCTTGTTTCTTGTCTTACTACCTGTCCGAGCAAACTAAACATTTACATTCATGGGTTAAAGCTGTTTGAGGTAGAACTTAAAGTAGATGTTCCCAAAATTGCGTTTATGGATGTGAGAAACTATGTATGATAAAAAGATCATAATTCTAATCAGCCGGGAGTTGAACTCCGGCCTCCCCTTCACCATAAAACCAAACACTGACTCCTTTTCTTGCACACCCAACGGTGCTGGTGGGAACCAACCACATGCTCATGGAAGTATTTGCGATCAAATTATTACACAGGGGGGTCTTACAAGAATCTTCCTCTATCACACATCTACTCTCATCGGTAGGTCCACGGACTAAATGTCGGACTCATCTAGTTTAGTTCACCAGTGACGGGGACGTTAGTGTTTGAATCCCAACTGGGTGTTTTCCTCAAATGGTTTCCTAGTCTCCTTTTAGGCATATGTGGTTACGTTTTAACTAGATTCTACCTTACTCATCTCTTCTTCCTTAATTGTATAGCCCGGACGGATAGTAAGACACAATTGGGGGGGGGAGGGAGCGACTAGTTATCTTTCTGTTCGATCTGGTCTTCGGGACGTGCGTGTAGTCCTCCAGGCTCGAACCCTGAGTGAACGAGAGAAATGGTTGAACTCGGTACCTAGAGGTGGGAGGATCATGAGTTAACCTTTGGACGGAAGTGACCTTGACTGATATTAAATATGGCTGAATCTCATAAGACTAAGATGCGTCAACAATGCTCTCACACACTTTTTATTAATCGGTAACGACGGAAGAAACACTGTTCTCTAAGAGGCCATCCTTAGATTACGTAAGGTTTTTTTCGTAAATTTTGACCCCTCGGCCCCTTTTCCCCGCGAAAAGGATCGTAAGAATTTCCATTATCTTCCCTCTATCTTACGAAGTTTTTTACGATTTGAAAAATTAAATTAATAAATTATATGGATGACAAATATTAAGTGTTTTTTTATTTATTAAATGAAAACTTTTTTTTGCTGCCAACATTGATAAGTGACAATATTTTACTATATTATTATTGTAATTTCAATAAATTAGATAATATATATCAAGAGTGACAGATCACATGACATGCGGTGACGTATAAATACGTGAAAGTAGATCTAGTAGCCTTTCTAGTTGTTAGGCCTAAATAATGGTTTTCCTGTGAAAAACATAAGGGTATAAAATTAATTGTACACAACTATCGATGTTTGGAAGATTAAAATTATAGCTACAAATATGGCCGCATTAAACATCATATTCGTAAATTTTTAAGATTGCATCTGGTCACGTGTTTAATTTCCATTTATAGGTGTCATTTTTCATATTTTATGATATAAATAGGAGAACATGAAAAAAAGAATCTTATTTCAAGACAAAAGTTTCTTTGACCAATATAACTGTCGTAATCGTTTGTTTTCAAAACAAATCATTTATCAAATATTTTACTAACAATTTTAAAACCTGATTCTAAATCTATCTCTTCAAGTCCCTTATAAAAATTATCATGGCGGTAGACACGCGTGACTGACTAGAGAGGTCAACGTTTGATTCCCACCTGCTGCTTTAAAATTGTGTCTCAAATTTGTGATTATGTTTATAGCGTCTCAAGGTGAATACATTTTCAAGTCATCTAAGAGTCCGTTTCGTCCCAGGGATGAAACCCAAAATTAGGTTTCCATCACAGCTCAAAGCAAACATCACATCGTTGAGCGGTTTTCTGTTTTATATTTTAGAAAACTTTGGAAACGTTTTAACCATATTGAAAAAAACTACAACATTTAAAAATAACATTATTTTAAAAAAATTAATAAACTATTAAATTGAATCTAATTTCATTGTTGTCAAATGAAGAATGTAGAATACAACATTCAGGTAAATTTTCTGTTTTGAACATGATAATCTTATATCAAATTTTGCTGTTGATTGGCCACGAGGTGGCTCTTAAGTTTTCTATATTTATCCTATTTCCCTTGATAGTTAATTTAATTAAATTAAAATCATTACTAGGGTTTGGATTTGTAATTTCTTAAAATTCCAAAAATGTATATTTTATATGTTCTTAGAATTGTAAGATTAAATATTTAAAATATGAACTACGCTACATTTTAGAAAACATTCTAAATATTCTCGAATAGGAACATACACAATCAATTACTTTTCAGGCTTATTTTACACGCCACAATCGACATAGCAACGATGGCATTACTCTTACAAATGAAGATGTTCTACAGATTGTTATTGTTCAAGAAAAATCCGTCGACCTCGGCTGGGTTTGAACCTGTGAACATCGTGTTCTGAGGCGAGCACTTTACCCCAAGACATCCGAGGTCAATAATAATACCAACAGGTCTTGAATAACTGTCATGTGCATCTTTGAATAAATTATAAATTGTTATTCTCAGTTAAAATTTTCTCAAAAATTCCATTTTGTTATGAAAAATATGTTTAAAAATACTGTAGAAAATTAAACTAAATAAAGCTACAAGAGTTATTTTGCCTGAAAATAATTTTTGATGCAAAAATTGCAAAAATACAGTCTTGGATTGCTCTAAATTCCACCCCACTTTAAAACCAAGTATGCAATTGTAAACATTGTTTGCAAACTTTGTTCCGAAACCTTTTATTGAGGTTTCTAAAATGTTTCCTGCCGCACACAAACTCAGGAAAACAGTGTGCAAAAATATGAAATAATAATTGCTGCCACATTATTTGCAAACAATTATACAAACATTTTTTCACGTCCCAACTTCAATGAGCAAATAGTGTTTCCCACGCATTTGTTTCCTACACAAAATCATTCCTGAACTTTCTACAAAACTGCACATGAAGGGCCTTTAACATTTTCAATTTTATTAGCACTTACTGAGAACCTTTCATGTATTTCATTTAAAATATTATTTTTTACGTGATTTATGTAGTCTTCTCATGTCACAGCCCACAACAGTGCTTTGTATGAAATATTTGTATTAGTTTATAAGGTGTTTTAAAAAGTTTTTTACGACATTACAAACGGAAACGGAACGGAGATCACGAACTGGTGTGCTCTGTGTGTACAGCAGAATTAGACTGACCCGCCTTACTTGTTGTCGACAATGTTTGCAGACACGTCCAGACACGCAAACTTTTGATTCTTGTAAACCATTTGTAATAGATGACAAGAAACATTGTTTCCTCTTTGGGAAACGCAAAGGGAATACGGAAACCTGTTTGCAAACAGTATGTAAACAGTTTGGAAACATATTACAAACTCCTTATTAAAAACCACTAAGAACATATTGGAAACAAGAGTGGCATTAATTGCATATGATTGCAAACAAAGTTTCCGGCAAATGTTTCCAAGTGCATGGTCGGCTTAAAGGTTGTCAAAGAAATCGTCCAAAGATCGTCACCTCGACTATCACAACCACATGTGAGGCCGATTTTATATGAGGTAACATCCATTAGCTTTGACGTGACCTAAAAGGTAATTTTATTTGAAATAATTTACAAAATATATCTGCTGCTATTAAGTTTTAATCCTCGTCTCATTCAATTTTACAACTTAATCAACAAAATCCTTGGCATCAGCCCACAAGCGAGATATACCATGGCTGCATCTTGCCAACATTTGTGGAAAGATGGTGTCATTTTGTCAACACAATGGGCCCTTCATCCATTAATCTTAGTTTTCTAGACCAGAGCTGTTACTTCTGTAGTCAAGTAGCTCTCCAATTGTCCTCACGAGGCTGAGTTGACCTGTTACTGCCCCACAGAAGATGTAGAAGCACCGGCGATCGAAACCGGTACCTCTGGATCTGTAACCAGGAACTCTGACTATTAGATCATAGAATACCACAATAATAACTTGACAAAATTATTTTATATTTTTATTCGTCAATCCTTTGCCATTCCCCTCTTTCCAACATAATCTCTAGAAATGTAAATATCCATGAATACCTTTTACCTATGGATATATGAAAATAGTTGTAACTTTTGCAACTGTTGGTTATTGTATCTACTATTATATTCAACAAACATTATAGTTGCTAGTTTAATTAGTATTATATATAGATTAAGGTAAAATACAAAAATATAGTTATACATTTGTATTAGACAATTCCAAACTTGTGTAAGTAATATTAAATATAGTTTAAAAATTACACGCGGACACGGGATTGGGATACATATGTAGGTTCTATTTTAAAATATACTTAACACATCTACATATACGACTGGGGACTGGCTAACAATGAAAATTTCCATCAATTTTATAAATAAGATAATTTAAAAACCAAGCTCAATCCATGACTAAAAATTTTCAAATAATTTTTGGTTTGATTAAGTGGACTCAATTATCATTTTATATGAACAAGTTCTTGTGTTGTGAAAGCTGTTTACTAAACATCTTATATTACCTATAGGCACCTTGGAATTTGCTACCTGGGAGTTAAGGTTTTTTTCAATGAGTGTTGTAGAAAGTAGAAAGCAGGCAGACGAGACACCAATATGCAGTTATAGCTACATAAGATGAGCTCAAAACAAAGAACAAACCAACTCACAATCTACTCTCAAACAAGACATGTTATTGTGATATCTAGCTTAGACTTGCAGGGCCATTTCCTAGTCTGCCTTAATTTTTAAACTATGTTTATCTACTAAAAAGGTTGAGATGTATGTTTCACATTATTATCGTTTTTAATAATAAGGCATGAATATATTAAGCTATTAAATACGTGATTTGATTGGTTATTTGCCTGAACCTCTTATATGTTATGTATGTGCTGGCTCCGATACTGCCACTACTGCAATAAGCTCCCACTGTTGGGTTGATATTAATTCACTTTCTTTGGGTTCATACATATCTCCTCTGATGATTATTCAGGACGTCGGTCAATTAACCCAAGCCATATTTGGCACCATAGTGTTGTTTGCGTATTAACATGGCCTCTTAATTTTAAGAAAGTTAATTGGAGGTCTGGTAATTAATGTGTCCCCCACATCATCACAGTGGTTTTGAACCAAAATCTTCTCTTAAAAAGATGTAAAGATTTCTTTTATATATTCAATGAAAATATTTTTTCGTAGAAATCATACTCAATGAAGTTATACAAATAAAATTTAGCTTGCACTTTATTATTTATACATTTCCCGTCTTACCTTCATTCAATGTACTATTATCATAACTTTATTTTAACATTAATTTATGAATGTACAGTATTACCCATGTTCAGATAAATGTTATTCTTGTTACTGATGTAATGCCTTTGTTTGTGGGATAGGTGGATCAGTAGCTTACACACATATAAGGACACAGGATGAGCAAGACGAATTTCAAGGCAATATTTAAGCCTTTTTATAGAAAATCACATCCAGTAGACCCAGTTGAAAATGAACCCTCGTCCCTTGAATTAAAGTAGCTACTAGTTAAATGTTATCCAAAAAAATTGGGGATTTATTTCCTAGAATATCTTTGTATGATAATATAAATAGAATGCTCAAATTAGTAATAATATTTTTAGAACAATGTGGTAAAAGGAGGGAATAATATTTTGATGGAAAACTTATTGCTAAGTCATTTTCTTCAAAAGTTTGTATTGATTAGTAGGTGCTAGAATATTTTACTTCCTAACATTGTTCTAAACATTAATTTGTCTGTTTCAAAATGTTGTTTATAATACCCAATTGATTGAACCATATATTAAATGGTACATTCATTTATTAACGGAATGGTATAAGTCAGGGGTTGGCAACTTTTTGTTACTGTGCGCCATAAGGAGTTTTAAAAAAAGGTTGATTTTTAAAACATTACTGAGACAATTTTTAAAACTTTATATCGGTTAGAATATGTCCTCGACGTGTTTTGACATGTGTTGTGATTGTTGGGGTATCTCCCTGTCTCTGACTACGACTAGAAAACAATTAAGGGGTAATAAGCCTGGAACAATGAACCTAGACGTAAGAACACTCCATTTACCCTGAAAGGAAACAATCTTACCTTCTCACTATGGCCCTATCTTACAAGCTACGCCATAGTGGAATAGCGCAAGGTAAGCCTTACAGGATGGACAAATGGTACGTACATTTTCCCGAAATCAATGGGCGATTAATGGAGAGATCGGGATTCGAATTCTGATCGTTTGTTCGTCGAGGGTGGTGTTTCCTAAGTAGTTTTTTATTCCTTCTCCACGCAAACTCTTGTACATTTCCTCTAAAATCAACCCTTCTTAATTTCACTATATTAGTGTGGATATGAAGATATTTCAAACGAAAAGTAAGACGTGTCGCACAGAAATAAAATGACTAATAAATATCTCAATTCCAGGAGTTGGCTTGGATGATTCTAGATTATAAGAGACTTAAGGTGGGGAATGTAGGGAACGCGAGAAAAAGCCGGTGTTTTTTACAGTTTTTATGGCAAAACTCTTTTTGCCAAATTCAATAAAATATTGCTTCATTAAAAACATCGAGTTTAATTTTCTTCACATGGTGACATCAACAGTTGTTGAATATCTTTCATGAGCATAGCGGTATTAGATGACTAACATTTTAAATGAAGAGGAAAAGTTGTCATTAAATTCCAGGACATCTTTGACATATATTCAAGAAATGCTGATGTCTCAATGTGAAGACAATTAAACTCTGTGTTTGTAATGAAGCAATATTTGATTTATTTTTACAAAAAAAAAAGTTTTGCTATAAAAACTAAAACACCCCTGGTCTTTTCTCACGTTCTCTACATCACCACCTTAAGATGGGGTGCTAGTGAGCGCGAATTTAGTGCACTAATTTTGCAGTTTTTATAGCATAAACATTTTTTGAACAAACTGAATCAAATATTTCTTCTATAAAAACATATAGTTTAGTTTTCTGCACATGCTAATCTCACCAGTCCTTGAATATCTGTCAGATGTGTCCTGGAATTTAATGACAACTTTTTCTCTTAATTTAAAAAGTTTGTCACCAAATGCCGCTGTGCTCATGAGAGATATTCAACAACTGTTGAAATTAGCACGTGCATAAAACAAAACTCTATGTTTCTATAGAAGAAAAATTTGATTCATTTTATTCAAAAAATGTTTATGCTATAAAAACTGCAAAATTAGCGCACTAAATTTGCGCTCACTAGCACCAAGCCTTAACGAACGAACGGAGACTAATATTGGCTGACTTTATTCCTACAAAGGTGTGTTTTATTACGACACGGATGGTGCCGGTGAAATATACGAGAGTAACCCGAAGCGACAGAAGGAGCGGCTCGCATTTAGTGCCGGTTTATACTGCGCGTGGTAGCCATGTTGAAATAAACAGTGTCATCCATCAGAAGCCTGCAGGTCACAATATATCACTGCGCAGTGACTGCTACTGTGTCTGTCATTGTGTCTGTGTGTGTATGTGTGCCAAATAATTTACTACCTGCCTCGTCACTTTAAGAGGCCAGCTCTGAACAGCCCATCATAAGATCATTTAGAAACACATGCTTTGTTTTGGTACAATTACTGTCATTTTTTATGTGGATGTGCAACTTGCTCATCTCATTTTTTTATAAAAGAACAACCTTTAGTTTCCTCTAAAACTGCGGATAAAATATATTATGGTTTTCCCGCTGCGTCTCCCTATTCTTTCTGATTAAAAGCATATACAGTATGTTAAATACTTTAATTCTGTAAGGATGAGGAAGGTAGAATGCGAGAGCGACACCTTATATTCCAGCGTTTTTACATCGGTGTGCCGCGCGGCACACTCGTGTGACGCAAGGGGTCAGCTGGTGTGCCACGGAAGTTTGTGGGAAGATCAGAAAGAAGCAAGACAAAAAAATTGAGAATTAAAAATAAATAATTATAAATCAATGATCAACTTTTTTTAAAAATTACCCGCCTCGGTGGCGTAGTTGGCTAACGCGCTAGTCGTGTTGAGCTCGACCGCTGAGGACGGGAAGATCGAGGTTCGAATCTC
>CABFWO010006194.1:6887-20162 GCA_902155825.1 Timema genevievae
GGAGTACATGAGATAGTAGAGGAAGCAAGACTGAGATGGTATGGCCATGTAATGAGGATGTTGGAGTACATGAGATAGTAGAGGAAGCAAGACTGAGATGGTATGGACATGTAATGAGGCTGAAGAATGAGAGGATGCCAAGGGAAATTATTGAAATTAAGTATGTAGGGAAAAGACCGCAAGGGAGGCCAAAAAAGAGATGGAAGGAGCAGATAACAGAAAGTTTGGAAGTGAGAGGATAGAGGAAGATGGAGGCATTTTACTAAACTGACCCGGCTACAGGCTGGAAACAGTTGACGATGATTGGTCTCTAACCCCATTTATTTATATGCGTTAGTTTGCGTAAATCATTGGTAATTTCCACATACACAGGATTGGGCAAAAGTCATAGTAGGATATAAACGAGGCAGCATGACGTTAGTAATTGAAGACTATATTTCAAAATAGCAACAGTATATAGACAAAGATATGCCATTTTCATTTAATGAACAACAGATCTAATTTCTTGAATATTATGCCAGGTAGGTGTCCACCGTCACGCGTAACACACTCCTGCAAGTAAATGATCCGGTGCAGGGAGCGAGACTACAAGGTGTGCCTGACGGCCGATCGCCGAGGACCTCGGTTTAGCGCTTGTTGCGACTCCTGCACCCGCTGACTCCGTGGACGACTAGTTTTTGTTTGCGTTACGGCATGATGCGGTGCTGCGAAACTGTTTCACCCACCTTACGATCGTCCGGTGCTCAGGGTTTTGTCACGACACCCCCCAGCCCGAAATGGCGTCAAAAGGTTATTTGCATAGTGATGGGAGACTCATTATTTTTAAAATAAGTCTCCCCCGCGAATGCACGCTGTTCTACCGACCATGACTCCATTATAACTAACGGCACTCATTCCCAGTGTTTCCAACTCTATCGTCTCTAGCGATAGTAAATGGGCCTGAAATGGATTGTATTTTTTCTTCTAGGATACTACTTTCTGACATTATATTGATAAGCCCACCGATTTTCATAAAAAATAATAATTGATGTAAATTTTGTTATTTTATAGCTGGGTCCCAGGATATTACTTTTATAAAATATCCTAAAATTGGATTGTACTGGTGGTGAAATTATATTAAAAGTAATATCCAGATCGTACAGTTGGCAACACTGCTCCTTCCCCACGCCTGGCAGAGTCTGTATCTTAGGCATGCGCACACAGTAAAGCCCACGCATGCGCATCCAGCAGGTCAATGAAATGGCATATCTTTGTCTATATACTTTTGCTCTTTTGATATATATTCTTCCAATACTCACACCATGCTGCCTTGTTTATATCCTACTGTGACCGTTTCCCAACCCTGTATTATATTATGTTTCCTACTGTCATGTTTTGGTCAAGTTAGATTAGTTTCGGGCAATGTTATTTCCCTACTTATTATTTTGAGATGGTTGGGAGATTTTGAAACTCCCAGAAATTTGATCACTAGCTCAATTTGAATAGAGGATTCATTGGAGTGCACCGAAAACTTTGTGTTCAGACCATTTCAATAGTATCGACTCTCGCAGTAGACCGGACTGCGAGGACGGGGAGATCGAGGTTTGACTCTCGGTCGGGGGTACTGAAGTTTTTTTCAAAATCGTTTTCCACTCTCCTTTCACGCAAATGTGGGTACACTTCCTCTAAATATAACCTTCCTCATCCCTAAAACCATTGGTATAATTAATATATAAGCGTATAACCCAAACGGGTAGTAAGACGCGGTGCTAAAAAAAAAAGACATTGTCTTCCATTACCAAACCTGTTTTTTATAGATAGATCGCGGTATATTTAAAGATAAACGCCTGACATCTATCGTAGAAGACTAAACTAAACCTGTTGGTTGTTATTGTTGCAAACTTCCACCGTAGTGTGGCGCTGAGTGATTTCATAGCACGTCTCTCTCTCTAACAACCTAGAGGCCAAGGGACCACGTGCTTCACCCGTCCCCCCCCCTTCCCCTCCTTAAGACATACCTGACAAGAGATAGAGATATCCACTCTACTGAATCTCGAGGGGTTGGTGGGGGGACGTTTTAAATTAGTCATGAAATTATTACATTACAATCTACAAGACATTTATCATGTCTATTCACAAGTTGTTTATTATTATTTTAAAGTCCTCGGTTCGAGTACCGACTGGAGACGACACTTGGGCGTGATGGTTGGAAGGGAAGAAGAAGAACAAGGTCCCAGAGAGAAGCGACTGAACAGTCACACTAACCACACGGCCAACCACCGGCTCAACAAATCTACTCATATAAAATAAATACCTAATTGTTTTTACAATAATTTTCTCACTAAGGCTCTGACCATGTGGCTCGGGAGGTGGATTCCATCTCATGTCTGTGTCGAAATCTTTCTCGGGGAAACAAGTTTTTTTTAAATCTAGTATTAAAAAAATACAACTTATGCATTTTGATGGTATTTTCATGTTTAATAAAACACTGAGAATTATAAGGACAACCATATTATAGAATAATTATGTTGGAAGGCATGGATGGATATTATGAAAGGTTTTACTATACTGTATCTACTTTTATTAAATATGTCTACATTTTCCAAATATTTTGTACCTTCCATTAACCATGAAAGTTAGAGAACTTACCTTGTTTGATTACATTTGGGTGGAGCACTGAACCAATAATACACACACAAATAGAAGTCAAGATAAAATATATGTATTTTTTAAATGTAAAAGCTCTTATAGCTCCCACCCTCTTCACTGCAGTCGCTGAGAAATAAAGTCAATCGATTTTTTTTTACCCCAAAAGCCTGTTCCTTGTTTTAATTTAAGGTGGGGATGTAGGGGAAGCGAGTTAAGGGCAGTGTTTTTTTTTTCAGTTTTTATAGCAAAACATATTTTTGACACATTAAATAAAACATTGCTCCAGTAGAAACGTTAAAGTTTAATTTTATTCACATGGTTGTTGAATATCTGTTAAGGATGTCCTGGAATTATTATTATTATTATTATTATTATTAGCACCGCGTCTTACTACCCGTTCGGTTTATACGCACTTACGCTAATGTGCAATGTTAGGGTGATTGTGAGATGAAATGGAGGATCTACAGTTTAACGTGGGATCCGAACCACGGTGGAGGCCTGGCATTCCTCACATTCACAAGTTGTGATTAATACACGTCTTGTCAGAGGTGAAGGAAGGGTTTGGCAATCAGATAAATCTGTGCCGGGACCAAGGATTGAACCCCCGGACCCTCAGCACAGAAGTCTGACACCTTACCCCTAGACCACCAGGTCACCATTCCTGGAATTAAATGACAACTTTTTATCTTCATCTAAACAGTTTGTCATCTAATGCCGCTACGCTCATGATAAATATTCAACAACCTGTTGATATCACCATGTGAAGAAAATTGAACTCTTTGTTTCTACTAGAGCAATCTTTTATTTATTTTGGCAAAAAAAAAAGTGTCATGGGTGACGTGATGCGAGCAAGTGTCGCCAGAGAGGTAAGCAGCGCCTCACAAAGCACTAGTGAGAATCACTGTCATGTTGAGGTAGGTCGTTCGCCTAGGTCCTAGAGGATATTCCTCCATTAGTAAACCAATGAAACAAACAAGTGAGTCAAGGCTTGACTAACACTCAAACAACTAAAATAACTTATTTGTACCTTTTCACCAAAATATGTAGAAAGTCTTGTGATAGGGAATTGTTATGATAGAAAAACTGTTCAGGTGACGTAACTTACATCGTATGGAAGGTAGATTTGAGGCGTGAATATTTTCCCGATCATCTTCTCTGTGGGTTTATATCTTTTTACCTTAAAAGGTAGCAAGCTTACCTTGCTTGGTTCCATTATGGTGTAGCTTATAAGATATGACCATAGTGTAATCTTTCAAGGTAAGATGTTTCCTTGCTTGGTTCCACTATGGTGTAGCTTATAAGATAGGACCATAGTGTAATCAGTCAAGGTAAGATGATACCGTTCAGGTTAAAGGAATGTATAATCGGTGGGACAATAAATTATAAAATACAAAAAAAAACTTCTGTTCAAACCAAAACAAAAATTGCTGCGATTAGAATAGAGAAACCCGCCTCGGTGGCGTAGTTGGCTAACGCGCTAGTCGTGTTGAGCTCGACCGCTGAGGACGGGGAGATCGAGGTTCGAATCTCGGTCGGGTGAACTGGGGGTGGTTTTTCCTAAATGGTTTTCCACTCTCCCTCCACTCAAATGCGGGTTCACTTCCTCTAAATTCAACCCTCCCAATTCCTAATCCATTAGCGTAATTAGTACTTAAGCGTATAACCCGAACGGGTAGTAAGACGCGGTGCTAAATAATAAAAAAAAAGAATAGAGAAAAATACGTCTTCTACTTTTTTTTGTTAAACTTATTATTTATAGAAGGGTTTTATTTTTATTTTAACTAGTTTTCACGTTGTTTTTACTATCAAGGTTTTTTTTAGCTATAAATGAAATTAACACTAAAACAATGTGTCCATACTTGACAAAGGTTGCGGTGTTGATGGATCAACAATCAACACTGACATAAATGTTTCAAGGTCGACGATAAGATACCGACAGATCGCAGTAGAACTGGGTCATTCGCAACTCGGGTTCAATGGTCTGACGCAAGGTAAGTTGGCAAGGTGTCAACGACAGATAACGAGATCAGATCACAAGTAGGATCGAGAGAAAATAAAACGTACAGTCCGATTTTCATTAGACAACTAAAACAGTTACTAGATCTACTTTCATATATTCATACATCAAGTCATGTGGCCTGCAACTGTCACTTCTGATATATATTATCAATACCAATACAATAACAATAGTAATCAAAATAATAATCAGGGACCAAACTGCCACTTCGTATTTAAAAATAACCCAAGATATGTAAACATTTTAAAATTAATTTATTTTTACTCAAAGATTATTTCTTCTGTGTCTTTTTATATTTATTTAAAACTTTGATTTTTATTTGTTTTAATAAAGAGTACTTTGTGTTTTTCAAAAATTTAATTATTCAGTTTTTAATCGTGTAGTTCCTCAATTTTTAAAATTGAATAGGTAGGAAAGAGTGGGAACGCTTGATTATAATATAAAAGAAAATGTAGCAGAGGAATGTAGCCGTATTTGCAATAAAGGAGAGTGGGAAATCATTTAGGAATCCTTACCTCCCTTTCACCAGAAAACGGAGCTTGATGTTTAGCCCGCAGACCCACCAATGGAGTTATTTGAAAAGTTATATAATAATAATAATAATAATAATAATAATAATAATAATAATAATAATATTGACAGATGGGTGAATGCATCTCTGAGAGCAGTTGGATGTATGTGGATTAGTGCAAAGAATGAATTAGTATCGAAAGAGGCCAAGATGGCCGTATATACAAGTGTGTTATTGCCAACATTGTTTTACGGATGTGAAATGTGGGTTTGTCAGGAGAAACACAAGAGTAAGGTGGTTGGAATGAGATATATAAGAAATGTTTGTGGGAAAACTCGTGTATGGACAAACTCAGTAATGAATGGTTGCTGAAGGAATAAAACTTACATGGACAAACTCAGTAATGAATGGTTGCTGAAGGAGTAAAACTCATATGGACAGAGTCGGTAATGAATGGTTGCTGAAGGATTAAAACTCATATGGACAAACTCAGTAATGAATGGTTGCTGAAGGAGTAAAACTCATATGGACAAACTCAGTAATGAATGGTTGCTGAAGGAGTAAAACTCATATGGACAAACTCAGTAATGAATGGTTGCTGAAGGATTAAAACTCATATGGACAAACTCAGTAATGAATGGTTGCTGAAGGATTAAAACTTATATGGACAAACTCGGTAATGAATGGTTGCTGAAGGATTAAAACTTATATGGACAAACTCAGTAATGAATGGTTGCTGAAGGAGTAAAACTCATATGGACAGAGTCGGTAATGAATGGTTGCTGAAGGATTAAAAACTCATATGGACAAACTCAGTAATGAATGGTTGCTGAAGGAGTAAAACTCATATGGACAGAGTCGGTAATGAATGGGTGCTGAAGGAGCACGGTAATAAAGTGAATCCAATAGGTCAATGTGAAAGAAGCGTCTTACGTTGGTTTGGGCATGTTGAGAGGATGAGTTTGAATCAAGGGACTAAGCAAATATATATGAAGGTAGCAGTGGCGTTTATTCAATGGAAGCAAGAGAAGCGACGCTTCCCTAAAATTAAAAACGGGAATAAAGAAACTAAGAGGAAAATAAAGTCCAAGCAAATTATTATAATTAGAAGCCTCTCCAACAAGTATACTAAGTTGAGGTGGAGGCTCTTTCTTTGGCCAGCCGGCTGGTCTCGCTCGCTCTTCGTCAATCGTTTGTTTCCGGGTCTCTCCGGCACTCATCGGGGAAAGGGAAGTAGCGTTTGCCTAGACGAGTAGTTAGCGCATGAGTTTATTATCTTGATTGGTGTATAATAGTACGTTTAGTAATGTTAAAATCTTATTTTTTTGTTTTTTTAAGCGATATTTATTGTTTCTAGATATAATAGTGGGCATTCTATTACAAAATAATGTATTTGTTACCAAGTTACCCCCTCTCTCCACAAATAAAAAACGTTTTTCAGCCCCTCCGTTCAACAAATAGGCCTACTTTATGAAAAGCGGCGAGTGAGTGATGAGGAACTATAAACCACAGTGTGACTGTTTTGATTTCGCGTATCCAATATTGCCGCTATATGGTATGTATATATTTTGTGCACTGTATACAGGAGCACCTTCATTTCAGTATTCGTCATTGAAATGATTTTATCCACTATTTTTATTATTATATTTGTCAAAGCGTCCACGGGTCGGATAAATCCATTTTATGGGCCAGATCCAGCCCGCGAACCGTAGTTTGAGAACTCCTTGCGACCACAGTAGCAGACGACACTTTCTTACTTCATGGCGGGAGGTTAGAAAAGAGGGAGTGTTGAGGTTATGTCTGAGCACGTGTGGGTTAGGTCAAGTTGCGACAAGACCACGTGTACAGCGGAGGTTTGAAAAAGAGGGAGTGTTGAGGTTATGTCTGAGCACGTGTGGGTTGGGTTAGGTCAAGTTGCGACAATACCACGGAGAAGTATAGGTTATAAACCCAACCTGAATATATTGGAGATGGTTTTTCACGTGTGGTTTATCCCTGCAGTTTTTTTCCCCATACCCTCTCCACGCGATTGCTGTTGTAACCTTTGGATCAAACCTTAAATAGCCACGCTGCAAAACACAATGCCGGAGTTAATGTCTTGTCTGGGTCAAAGTTAAGACATCTCTATAGTAGCTTAAGCTATGTTTACATCTTAGAATGTATTGTTTTGACCTTAATGACCTCTTTTGTTGTTCGGGTGTAAATAAATTGATCATGCTATCGGATCAAAACTCATCAAATTTAAATACATAATTTATTTAACTCATAAATTATAATTTTTGTCTAGAAATCGGCCTCCTAAGTATAAATGTAGTTTTACGCGCTGTTAAGTGTGTTGTCTTATACTGAGCTAGTTTGTATGTCACTTTATATACCGTATCTCACACTAGAGGTAGTGTTGTCGGAGCCAAAGTGACGCGACGCTCTGTCCACAGTCCAAGGCCAGGAGCTGACTATTTAAAAGGTGATGCACATCACTCGGAAGTTCAGTCGGCCCATCACTGGAACATTACTTATCGGTAAGTTCTCTATTAACTCGGAGATTGTGTCGAGTTGACGGCAGCAGATCAACGGCCATAGAGAAAACACGTGGAGCTCTCGAACCGGCTTGTTAGGTAGAGTGGTTAGCACGCCGGACTCTTGTCTCGTGTGATTTGATACTTACCTGTCAATCTTGTGTCGCGAATATTATTTTCAACCTTGCATTTATTTGAATGAAGAGGATCGCGGTGTATTTATTAGTTGTATCTAACGGGAACTTTCTGAGCCACCTGATTATATATTGATTTGGTCTGACATCTTAGCTCAGTCAGTATCGTGTCTGTCTCTTTGAGGTAAGTGCCCCGGGTTCGATCCTGGCATGGCGGAAAAATGTATCATTAGTCAACTATTGTGAGCCTCCTCTTTCACAGTGATGAATTAACGGCTGGGGGGCTGGATGTTGAGTATATTCTAGATTTAAGTTTGTTTATAAATCGTGTTTTGATATAATCAGTTGGTTCAGAAAGTGCACGTTAAATACCTCAAATAAATAAGAGATATATGTTGGCATATGACTTACAAACTAACGTAACTCTATAACACACATAGCTCCAAATACCACTGTCGCCAATTCATCACTGTAAAAGACACACATTTTGACCGATTAGAGGGCCGCCCCTCGTGTTGGTCCAGGGCTGCCAATATACTAAATTAGAATTTCAGGAAGGACACTAGACCCAGCCATGTTGAAAGAGGATAGCAGCATCCCCAGCCAGTTATTCGAGGATATCCTGAGACAGGAGTACCCTCTGACGGTCCGGGTGAAGGACATCCGTCCAGCCGTGTCCGTGGGGGACAACTACAGCGGACAGCTCCACAGGGTTACCCTAGAGGTCTTGGAGGACACCAAGGTCACGGAACAGCGCCATCTTGTCGTCAAGACACTCCCCGAGTCGGAGACGATGTTACGTTACATGGAGGAGGGAGGTACGTTCGCCCGTGAGACCCGCATGTACCGGGACACCCTCCCCGCCATGACGCGAGTCCTGGGGGGTACACCGCTATCACCGCAGTACTACCCCTCACCCGTCCAGAACACCGTCATCATGCAGGACCTCGCCACGGAGGGATACAAGATGGCAGACAGACTCAGAGGACTGGACTACGCTCATTGCGTGGCCACCGTCAGGGCCCTGGCGCGCTTCCACGGCGCCTCTGTTGCCCTCCTGCGGGACTCTCCTCAAGCTCTGGACGAGTATCGGACAACGGTGTTCGTCGAGCGGTACCGGGACCTCATGGAGGAGTTCACGGGACGCAGGATCATCAAGATGGCGTCGGTGGTGGAGGGTTGGCCGGGTTACGAGCAGTTCGGCGACAAGCTTCGGCGTCTCGGCGCCGACATATTCGACAAGCTCGTGGCGCTGACTGAAGAACGTCCCGGCGTGCTCCTAGTCCTCAACCATAATGACCTCTGGGTCAACAACCTCATGTTCAAGCGTTCCGCTGATGGACACATCGACGTGAGGTTCCTAGACTTCCAGCTGTGCAGGGTGTCCTACGCCGTGTTCGACCTACACCACCTGTTCGGGACGAGCGCCTCCGCTGAGGTGCGCGACGGTAAACTGGACGCGGTCCTGAGTGAGTACCACTCCGAGCTCGGCAGAGTCCTCAGGAGCGTGGGGTGTGAGGAAAGGGTGGAAAGTCTGGAGCAGCTGAGAGCAGAGATGGATGAGAAGGAGCTGTACTACCTGTACATCACCAGCACGCTGCTCAGCATCATCCTGGATCCTGAGAGTGTCTCGGAGGTTCCGAACGTTGACAACGCTGATAGAAACCCCACCTTCAGGCGGATCTTCCAGAAGGTGCTCCTGGACTACGAGAGGAAAGGTCTGCTCGAGTGAATTCTCCGCTCAACCAGCTGCGGACGTATTTTCTTTTAGAAACCAGAAGATGCATTTGCAAAACGCCTTATGGACCTGTCTGGTCTGTCATTTCATTCAGAGAGATATTGATTTAAGAATTGTACTGTGCAGTAGCTCAGACGTGAGGCCATCGTCGGAAACAACCGATTAGGGGCAACAAGTCAAAGTTTACAATGGCAGAATCACAATTTTGAACTCTCATAGTTGAACGGTGGTACCTAAAATGTTGAATTGAACATTAGTTAGTGTCTGGAGGTAGGCCACTCTCCGTCACGCCAGCAGAATGTTTTTTTTAAATGTGTGTCGACTCAATTTAAAATCGTATTTATTACAGTTTGTTCAAGATATCACAAATCATATTCACAATTTTCTTTAATGGAAAACAAAACCCAAATTAAAAATGTTGTTTGAATACTTAGCTATAAACTACTACTAAACTTACAGACCACTTAATGTTTTCCCCCCAATCAGCTGACAGCCAGCGTTCAATATTGCTCTCATGCACACAAGACAGAAATCAGCCTACCCCTTCCTTTGTTCAAGGTATAAATCAGGCAGAGGGAGAAGAGAAAGTGAAGTACGGTAGTAGGATAGAAAGGAAAGTAAAAGAGAAAGATTAAAAAAAAGGGGGGAGGGAATCGAATGTAGTTTGTTGTTATAAATAATTTAATCAGTTTGACCATTTCCTCGTCAAATTGTGAACATGTTTATTCATAAAAATAGAAATTTAGGTGGACGAACCGAACAGAGACCCACTTCGGTGGCCGCATGGTCTAAGGCGTCCATCTTTCAATACACTGAACTGATGATGACGAAGAGATCAGGGGTTGAATCTTGGTCAGTTATACTGAAGGTGTTTTTCCATCCCAAATGATTTGCCACTCTCACTCCACGCAAATTCGGGCACACTTCCTCTAAATTCAACCTTTCCTCATCCCCAACTCATTAGCGTAATTAATACATATGTGTACAACCCGAACAAATAATTAGATGCGGTGCTAAAAATAAACAAAACTGAAGAGGAATCAAAGCTAGGAGTAAACTAGGAGTATGGAACATGTAAGAGATAAAGAGAGAGAGATAATTTGAGAGGAATAAAACATACGACAGACAGACGCAACAGTTGAATTCATGAGCACAATATTATTTATTTTAAAAATATAACAGATTCGTGTAAACATGATCCAAGGGCAATATTAAAGGAACTTTCTGTGTATCTATTGTTTGAGAATAGAGTTAATTTAAATGTTATGTTTAAAATTACTAACATCTCTTTAAACTGTGTTTTACTGTCAACGCAAAGCATTATATCTTTTTATTTGTTGTTACAATGTAAACTAAATGTGAATAGTGGATGTTGTAATTTAATAAAAATAATGAATCAATGAATACACTGGTGTACTTTCCTAGACCGTATGTACAACACATCTACCAACATCTGACCAGACGGGTGACCTGGTAGTCTAGGGGTAAGGTGTCAGACTTCTGTGCTGGGGGTCCGGGGTTCAATCCTCACTCCCAGCACAGATTTATCTGATTTCCAAATCTTTCACCTCTGACAAGACGTGTATTAATCACAACTTGTGAATGTGAGGAATGCCAGGCCTCCACAGTGGTTCGGATTCCACGTTAAACTGTAGGTCCTCCATTTCATCTCACAATCACCCTACCATTACACATTAGCGTAAGTGCGTATAACCCGAACGGGTAGTAAGACGCGGTGCTAATAATAATAATAATAATAATAATAATAATAATCTGACCGGACGATGCTTCGAACCAACAGACACGAGTTCGAAACAACAGCAGTCATAAATCATCCTCGATAATGATTATATTGTACACATCATTCTTTTGATTAACTAATAGAAATAATCAGATCCGATATAATATAATAATCTTCTAAATTTATTTAATCAACACTATATTTAGCAGTAAATGTCTACGTGGTGCATCAGCCTTCTGTATCGCTTTATGAGCCACCCAGGTGAAATCTTCTCTGAATACAAGGTAGGGGAGACAAAAGACAGCTGCATCCAGTTACTCAGAGAATGTCTTCCCAAACAAACGTTTTGGCAAGGCCAGATGTCGTCACTAGCTTGCTGGTCGCCGAGAAGTCCGGGCATGCGTCCATTAAAATCATCGAATATCAATCGGGAAACGTAAATATTCCGTGCCAGGCTCAATACAGGGTTAATTTTGACCCAATCTAGATTTGGACATCACAGTTCCCCCTCCCCCCTCCACCCTCCCCCCCTTTCCATGAAGAGAAATAGCGGCACGTATGAAATCGGATCATGCAATCACCTTGCCCAGTGCTGCAATGACGTTAAATAAATACTTAATTATAATTAAATAATTGATTTCAATATTAGCCTGATAGTAAATCACAACAACATAATCCTTATATTGTCGTCCAAAAGTGTCATAAAATTTCAATAGCGACCAATCGCTTGATGAAATGTGATCAAGCCATCACGTGTAGGCACGGAAAACCTTCACACCACCTTATGGTCACAAGACTTAATCTTCTTCGCTCGTGGCTAGTACTTAGACAGGAAACCCTCCTTCATTGTAAGGTAGATTGGTAGATAACACAAAGTAATGAAAATATTTGCTCTCCAGGAAACAAATGGCCGGCTTATATTTCGGGACATTTAGTAAAATAAATTAAAAACTATTTTTCTTCCCCTGGTATATACTTAGTTTACTGAATTGCTATTCGAGTTATTTAGTTACACCATTACATAACTGAGTAATCTCCCCTACAGCTTCCCGTGGTTTAATTGGCACAGTAGGAGTTTTATTTGAAACTAGTGGAAGTAACCTGCATTGCGTGGTTACCCAGGGCAATTCTTTTCTTTGCTTTAAACAGACAGAAAAAAAAATCCTCTTCATTTTACTAAAATAGATTTTTAAAAAGCATTAAAAACCGACCAGTTTCCTAATCCTTTAGAAAACTCTCTCAGCCTCGCTCCAGTGGACGCGCAAGTCCTCTTCCCGGTCAATTCATGGTATCAAGCAAACCTCCCCGCCTCGCTCCATCTCTCTATAATAAACAGGCAAGTCCTCTTCCCGCTCAGTTCATGGTACCAAGCAAACCGCCCCGCCTCGCTCCATCTCTCTGTAATAAACAGGCAAGTCCTCTTCCCACTCAGTTCATGGTACCAAGCAAACCAATGGTACCAAGCAAACCGCCCCGCCTCGCTCCATCTCTCTATTATAAACAGGCAAGTCCTCTTCCCGCTCAGTTCATGGTACCAAGTAATCCGTTCCACCCTGCTTCATCTCACTGCAATAGACTACTTACTAATATTAGTTGCCACAGACGTAATTTAAAATTTTAAAAGATCTTAATTTTGGGCGCATATGGGCACAAACAGAGATAATCGACTGTGTAGATTTGAACTTATTTGAAGAATATGGCGGTCCAACTTGATATCCGTGCAAAGACGCAGTAATATTTGCAATCGAGGGTCATTGAACTCAAAGAAACAACATCTTTCTCTAACAAAAGCAATACATCCTACGTGAACATTACTCAGTGAATGTTAGCCATTGTTATCACAGAAATATACCCCAATGGCCCAGTTAGTTTGACTGATAATAGCCAAGGTCACCTCGTGTTTGCCTGTCATCAAGATGTAGTAGTTGTTGTTGTGAAACACAATCCATGGCGTCGTTAATGTTTTTCAACCCAAATCGCGCTCTCCCAC
>CABFWO010006195.1:0-10905 GCA_902155825.1 Timema genevievae
AGTCTGTCTATGAAACTGGCCCATCCAATCCGAGTTTAGGTAGGTTTCAACTTGTACTTGGTGTCGAGCCGGACTTGAGGCGCAATTAAGTCTGTCTATGAAACTGGCCCTAAGTGTGAATAGTGCTTAAAGTGCGTCAAGTTAGGATGCAACCTGTCTTGCAAAATGGCTTCGAATTCACGTGACCAAGTAGGCAAGAAGAATGGTCGGTAGATTTGAGGACATACGTTGAAGGGGTCACTGTACGGATGTTCAGAGGGTTCAGGAGGGCTGGGGTAACCCTTTCACAAAAAAATAATTAAAATTTATATACGTGCTCGTTGTCATAATGATACATCAACGCCAAAAATGGATTTTAAATATTAATCTTTCCCATGGTAGAGTGGCTAGATACATGTTTAGAAGACCGTAAATCGATCCATGGTGGTGCCTAAAGTTATTAATTTATTATTTGTGTAAGTACAGTACACGGTATATATATTATATATAGTGTAATCATTCAAGGTAAGATTGCTACCGTGCTTGGTTCCACTATGGTGTAGCTTATAAGATAGGACCATAGTGTAATCAGTCAAGGTAAGACTGCTACCTTGGCTTTGTTCCACTATGGTAGAACTTATAAGATAGGACCATAGTGTAATCAGTCAAGGTAAGACTAATAACTTTCAAGATAACCGGAGTGTACTTTTTGTTTACATACACCGCTAAGTTATGATGTTACAGTAGCTGAAGTTTATAACCATCTCTTAAACCAGAGGATGCCATGCATTACGATTTAGTTTTCTTACAACTTACATAAACCATTTACTTAGAAGCAAAGGTACGGATGTTCGTGTCCTGGTCATAGCATAAAATATAAGAAATAACAAGAGAACAAAGTTGAAAGAGGGCCGCCATGTCCAATGAGATATAAGTTATGTGATATAATGTTAGCAAACTCAACGATTTATTACCTTTAAAGAAAACGAGTAGAAGTTTTTTTAGATTATCCTCATGATATTAGCTGGACATCTTCGTCAGTATTTTTCTAGAGTGTGCAAAGGAGAAGGCCCCTGCAGTTATTTCTATGGAAAAATTTAATATTACTAATAAAAACACAAACCATTAAACTGACCAGTCCAGGGCTGGCAAAACTATGGCTCGCTATAGGATTATCTCGGCACACGGCATTCATTGCTGTCCAAAATGATTTCGCCCGACCAACTATGATAGGTAAAATATGTATTTATAAAGTTTTTAAAGCAGGGGTCTTCAACCCACGGCCCATGGTCCATTTGCGACACTCCATAACTTTTTTTTTTTTNTTTTTTTTGCGGCCCGTCGGCTCATGAAAAATATAAAATTATTTCAAGAGAAAAAATGACGGTTGTATCCAGATTGCGAACAAGACAAAATTCGTCCAAATTTGCGAACACACCCAAAATGTTATGGCCACCTGAATATATCCAATGTCCAGATCGCGAACAAGTAAAAGAGCAGCTCGAGGCAATTCTTACGTGAGGGTGGTGGGTGACACGGGTGGAAGGGGTTACTGGCAGCACCCACCGGCCACCGGGGCTTTCCTCCTGACCAAGCTTAACCACCTGAGTTACTTCCTAAGGATGGAACTGACACATTTTAACACCACCTGAGTTACTTCCTAAGGATGGAACTGACACATTTTAACACCACCTGAGTTACTTCCTAAGGATGGAACTGACACATTTTAACACCACCTGAGTTACTTCCTAAGGATGGAACTGACACATTTTAACACCACCTGAGTTACTTCCTAAGGATGGAACTGACACATTTTAACACCACCTGAGTTACTTCCTAAGGATGGAACTGACACATTTTAACACCACCTGAGTTACTTCCTAAGGATGGAACTGACACATTTTAACACCACCTGAGTTACTTCCTAAGGATGGAACTGACACATTTTAACACCACCTGAGTTACTTCCTAAGGATGGAACTGACACATTTTAACACCACCTGAGTTACTTCCTAAGGATGGAACTGACACATTTTAACACCACCTGAGTTACTTCCTAAGGATGGAACTGACACATTTTAACACCACCTGAGTTACTTCCTAAGGATGGAACTGACACATTTTACCACCACCTGAGTTACTTCCTAAGGATGGAACTGACACATTTTACCACCACCTGAGTTACTTCCTAAGGATGGAACTGATACATTTTACCACCACCTGAGTTACTTCCTAAGGATGGAACTGATACATTTTACCACCACCTGAGTTACTTCATAAAGGAGTGAAGTTCAAGAAAAACAAAATATTAGTGAGAGGATGAACCAAAGTAGCGAACAAACAGCAGAGAGAGTTCAATTAGAGATTGATTGTTTGTCATAATATTATCATCGTAAACAAGTGATTGACCTCGTGACTCTAGTAACAGGTGAGACGCGGCTCGGTACCCCTCCCTCGCAGGACGCAGTTCAGACCTTACCTCTACCTTACACTCCTAACGATACTAATATAATAATATAACTATAGCCATTCTCACAACGAACAAGGCAAACCATTACACTAAAAAATTAATAAAACAATATTACCTTTTACCGTTTTAGTCCTTGAACGACACGGAGAACAACCCCCCTATTTACGAGTATAGTCCAATTTTCATAATCTGACGGCTAGCTCTACTTCCACGTATTCATACGTCAAGTCATGTTGTCTGCAGCTATCGCTTTTCATAAATACAAGTATTATCGATACTTATAAAATAACACTATTTTTATTATTATTACTACTATTATTATTGTCATTATCATCTACATTATTATTGTTATTATTATTATTATTATTATTTGAGCTATTTAATGGGTGACCTCCTGATTCCGAAGAGTCCAGATAGCGAATACGCCATGTTGTTATTGCCCCTCTACCCCCTCACCACCCCCCACCCCCCAGTTTGATAATAGGGGCGGCACACGGGGGCCTAGCAGTCGTACGTTCTTTCAGCCTCGTCACTCTTAATTTGACTAAATTACATACACGAGTATTTCTAGGTTAGGTTAGGCTAGGCTAGTTTAGGTTATGTCAGGCTAGGTCAAGTTAGGTTAGGCTAGGGTAAGCTTGGTCAGGAGGAAAGCCCCGGTGGCCGGTGGGTGCTGCCAGTAACCCCCTCCATCCGTGTCACCACCCTCACGTAGAAATTGCCCCGAGCTGCTCTTTTATTTGTTCGCGATCTGGACATTGGATATATTCAGGTGGCCATAACATTTTGGGTGTGTTCGCAAATTTGGACGAATTTCGCCCTGTTCGCAATTAGGATACAACCATTTTATGTGGGAGTGTAGTGGACGCGAGTGAAAGTAAATGTTTTTACAGTTTTTACAGTAAAACTTTTTTTTTTTGGCCTAAGTAAATCATTATTCCTGTTAGAAGAAACAAAGATTTTAGTTTTCTTCACATGGTGATATCAACAGTAATTGTTGAATATCTTTCAATAGCGGCCATTATATGACAAACTTTTTAAATGAGAGAAAACGTCATTAAATGCCAAGACACCCTTGACAGAGAGATATTCAACAACTGTTGATATATCACCGTGTAGAGAAAATTAAACTCTTTTTCTACAAGCTAACTTAAATTTAGAAAACACACAACATCCAGACCTTTAAGCCATCATCAATCCATCACTAATGATGCATTTTTCGGCGATTCCGGGAATTGAATGAACCCCAGACACTTAGCTCAGTAGGCAGACAGACAGACACGCTGAACGTAAAAAAAAGTTTATATTTTCTAAATATTTGGTCGGTAGAAAACAAATATGAATGATATTATGTACAAAGTTGATATAATAGGGCGCTAAATAAATAATAATGAAACGTAGAATAAACCAATTTACCTACTAGTTAACTAGGTTCTTGTAATCCGCCGGCGCCAGAGATAATGATGAATAATTAATGAATGGTGTGGTGTGGTTCGTCCTTGGCCGGAGCTAGCCAAACAACTCGTTCTGGTAACAGGAGAACAGGAGACACGGAGAAGGTATCTCACAGCTCAGGGGCTCTACCGTCATCACGACATTGTTCAAGTCAACGAGTCAGAGGGAGAGATAATGACCATTGGACCATCATAATTTGTTGCCCAAAATTCAGGCAGGACAAACCGGTCACATGGCCACGTGCCAAACAAAGCGTTGTTATCAGGGCCTGGATTTTGATGACCCAAAAAAAGATAAAAAAAATAGCAAAAAACTGACATAAGAATTCTAAAAAACAATTTCAAATTTTCAACAACAAAAAATGGCCCAACAAATATGAATAAAAACTCAAAATGAATGCACACGACTAAACCAAACAAACGCTTTACAAATGAAGGGTACAGGAGAAATAGAGGGAAATTTACATTATAAACATATTTCAGGACATCAAATTTTGTATCTCAAACCACATAAAGGACCCCAGCAAATAGGTTTTTTTAATTGATTTAAATACGACAGAGACCTCTTTTAACCATAATATAAAGTGCATTAGAAAGGTCTTATATTTGTCTAACAGATGGCAGCACTAACACAATTTGAGCTAAAATTTGACTTTCGCCATTTTTCCCTTGTACCTTTCAAATGTAAAATGGAATGAAAAGCCTTTAACAACCAAAATATTGTATTATGCTGAATATAAATATGTGGTTGAGAAGCAATAGCTACCTCCTCCCAACGCAACCCTCTACAGCTTAGTCAAGGCCGTAGTCAGGGGGTTGAACCCCCCCACCCAAAATGTTATGGACAAAAAATATATATGGCTTTATTTATGGTTCAAACAATATCAAAATTAAGGTAGGCCTACAAGTACAAATCAGGGGGCTGTGTTACCATAAAAAGAACTTCTGAGAGTTTCTAGAATTGTTTAGTATTTAGAATTTTTCCTAGCCTTCAGCAAATAGGGGACAATGTTGCAATAAAAAAAATCAGATAGTTTCTAAAACTGTTTATCATTTATTGTTTTTTTAGCCTCCAGCAATTGGGGTATGTGCCCACCAAACCCCCCCTGAAATTAATGGCTGGCTACGGCCTTGAGCCTAGTTGCAGTCTCACCAGGAATGTGTATTTTACAACCAACCAAAGACCTGCTTCGGTGGCCGCGTGGTCCAAGGCGTCACTCTTGCAATAGACTAGACTGTCTATGACAGGGAGATTGAAATTCGAATCCCGGTGGGATAACTCAGGGTGGTTTTCCCAAAATGTTTTTCTACTCTTCCTCCACGCAAATTCTGGTACACTTCATCTAAATTTAACCTTCCTCATGACGTCACGACGGCACGGAAAGTTGAGATAGGATTTCGCATGTTAATGTATTTACGTTATATTCGACTAATTTTAAAGATACAACATGAAACATACATCACGAATTATTATATAATTATAAAAATTGTCTTAAAATGATTGTCACACCACTATTTTTTTTATCTTGAAGTAGTTTCTGCGTAAGCACATGTTTTTATCGTCTACAACTCGGGTTATATGGTTTATTAACTAAATTGTCTTGTAGATATCTTCCTACCAAGAGGTAGATTGAAAATGTCCGTGGAAAGAAATGTCTTTCTAGAATAGGAAACAAGGGAAATATAATTTTTTGAAATTCAACTCAATGTTGACCAGACACAAATAGTAGAGTGAGTGTTTATACTCGTCAGTGGAAGAGAGGCAGTGCTATCAGTAGATAAATAGATGGACCTCGCAGGGTTATCTCTGTTCATTTTCTTCCCTCTCTTTCTATTTCGTACGTTGATGTCTAAGTGCGATAGTGCTTTGGGTGCTTAGGTGAGTCAAGTTAATATGCAACCTGCCTCACAAAACAGCTTACAATTCACCCAATAGGCAACCTGGTTAAAAGAATGAGTGGTGTAGGGAGGACTGAGGGGGTAAGAGTGTTTGAGGGGGGGGGGCGAGGGTGGACCTGCTAGCCAATAGGAATATAACTGTGGATTCACACGTTCGCCGAAAAACTAGCGCAGAACAGAAACATGGTCACGTGACGAGCTATAAGCCAATCACAAGATTTCCGCCTCATCGGCGCGAGCTGTTCTGCTCAAGTTAAACTATTCTCTACTTTGTCCGGTCTGCTCGAGATTTAGGCACAGGAGAACCAATCAAATCTCAGAACCAACCATTTCAAATTAGTGCGCATGCGCATTTGACAACGCATGCGCTGTAGAGCTAGAAGCAGGCAGACAGCTTCGTTGATTGTTGTGAGGAGATTTGAAATAACTCGTTAATGTAAAGCTTGTTTATTGATGTGTTGGATTGTGCCAGGACACAGCTTTATAATTTGTAAACATTCATCGGGAGAATTATATAAAATATATGTTTATCCACTGAAAGATAAAATCTGTTGATAATCAGCTGTTCTAAGTCATGGGTCAACTTAAAGTGTGTGAATTACTGCGCAGATTCTGCTTTCTATTTTTCGGCGAGCGTGTGAATCAAGTTTTAGGGTCACCTAAAATTGGCGCTAACCAAAGCATATCTTCCCTTCACCCCTCTAATAGAAGAATTTCAATAAAAGGGAAAGGTGAACAAGAGACAGATTAACTTTTAGAAACGATGTGATTGAAAGGTGGTTTGGGCGGTGGTACGGGGCCATATGAAAAAATAGGTAGTGATGGGTCCTTCAAAATTCAAAATAGAATTTTTTTTCCCTTATTTATTTTTAGCTCTTAATAAAAAATAAGCTAGCTAGTGGCTTAGCTAAACATAGCTAGTCGTACAGTAAAAATAATATTGTACGTCTGGGCTTCATCATTCGTAGCCCAGTTTGTGGGAAGATTAGCCATTATTAATGTACTAATGTACCGTTGTCCAGGGGATGCCAGAATGTACTGATAAATAGTAAGTACATCCTTTCCTTGGAGGCTCTTTCCATGTCCCGGTGAGAGTATGAGGGTGTGGAACCAGTGGAAAACTTTAAACCTAAATTAAACCGAACTAACCAGACCCTGGTTACCGTTGGGGTTATTCCCCTTTCGGGAAAAAATACCCAAGGTACCAGCCGTGAATCGAACCCGGGACTCCTAGGCTCGTAGCTAGGCATACTGACCACTAGGCCTGCACCACGGGGCCAGTTAGTCCTATAGTAATAAACCCAACAACCAACCCCCCTCCCCCATTTAATTAATTTACCACTCGATTGAACGGTTTTTTTAGCACGGCATTTTACTACCCATTTGGGTTATACGCTTAAGTACTAATTACGCTAATGAGTTAGGAATTCGGAAGGTTGAGTTTAGAGGAATTGAACCCACATTTGCGTGGAGGGAGAGTGAAAAATAATTTAGGAACCCTCCCCTCCCTACAGTTCACCCGAGCAAGATTCGAACCTCAATCTCCCCTTCTTAGGCAGTCTAGCTCAATACGAAACCAGCGCGTTAGCTAACTACGCCACCGAGGCGGGATCATTGAACGTTAACTAGCATTATTACTAAAAAAAAATCCAATCGTTTAGTTTCGATCTCTATTTTCTGCAGAAACTAAAGAGATAATGTGAACAAATTCAGAATTGAATATAAAAAATACATCAAACGATCGTGGAGAAAGCTTACTTCATATTATGCATAAGCGTCCCTTTCTCTTAACTATTAAGAGTAAAAGAGGATATAACAGAACGAGCCCATTCTCACTTTAAATTGGAAAATAAAAATTATTTCGTACCAAATGAATAACACGTATTATATAATAACGAAATTAATTCTATAATTCATTTTAAAAAAAAGTAAACCTCATCAGACTGAACTCCGGTAGTCCGAAATTCCGCGAAATTCCGGATATCCCAAATAATCCGAAAACACTTTTTGGAAAACGGAAAGGGGGGAGGGGGGACAAACATTAAGTAAAATGGAATATTATGTTATTGGTTTAACAAGCTCAAAATTAAAAGAGAATTGTAAGAAACAGTGATATCTGATAATGTACAAGTTGTAGTCAAAACCATTTGTTTTCTTGTAACTAGAGATAATTACGGTACATGTCACGTGTTATATATACATCAGTTCAATAAATGAAAAAAGGGTGACCTTGCGGTCTAGGGGTAAGGTGTCAGACCTCTGTGAAGGGGGTGCGGGGTTCAATACTCGGTCCCGGCACAGATTTATCTGATTGCCAAACCCTTCCTTCACCTCTGACAAGACGTGTATTAATCACAACATTGTGAATGTGTGGAATGCCGGGCCTCCCACGTTAAACTGTAGGTCCTCCATTTCATCTCACAATTACCCTACCGTTACACATTAGCGTAAGCGCGCATAACCCGAACGGGTAGTAAGACGCGGTAATAATAATAATAATAATAAATGAACATTTGATTAAAGTCATCCTACTGTAATTTAAAATTAATGAAAATACTTTAATCCTTGTATTCTACTGTTTAATCCGAACTTTCGCTAATCCAAACAAACTTCGGTCCCAATTAGTTCGGATTAACGAAGTTATAGTGTAACTTAATCATATAATATACGTATTGCTCTAAAAGTGGATTTTTAAATTTCTAAATAAAACAGTTCACTGGTTCTTTAACGGCCGGAACTAAAGAATTTCCCATTTGAGCTGATCATTTGTAGGGGGCGTGTCCCCCCTCTATTCTCTCGCCCCCCCTCCCGCCGATGACGACACCCGTGCTCTTATGCATATCATATTTTCTAAGATTCGGATTTGGAGAAAAAAAAAGTTTATTGGATCCGTTTCTATATATACAAAAAATAGTGAGGGTACAGCTTCCCCCCCCCCCCCTCGACTACATTACAGGTTTTCATGTTGTGAAAAGGTCGAGGTCGAGTCATTGGAGGCTGCCCAAGTTATCGGTTCGAATCTCGGTGGGGGAATGTCAACGAGAGGGGTTTATATTGTAGGATATAATAACGTTTCTCAGTAGGTGTCAGAAACCAGTGACCCTGACGATGAAGTGACGTTTGACGGTCAGTCCAGTACTCTGAGGTCACCTATTCGCGCCTCGAGTAGGTCAACACACTGACATCTCAAGGAGTACCAACATCTTATGAGCTGGTTTCCGTGTATGGTCTGAGTGTGTATGAAAATAATTACCTGTTCGGTGTAGGCCTACATTTTAGCAACACAACGTTAATAGGATCACCAGTCACCACATGTATACCTCTTCCCCAAAGTAAATTCACCACCAGTCACCGCAGGTAGAACCCCTCCCCCAAAGTAAATTCACCACCAGTCACCCCAGGTAGAACCCCTCCCTCAAAGTAAATTCACCGCCAGTCACCCCAGGTATAACCCCTCTCTCAAAGTAAATTCACCACCAGTCACCTCATGTATAACCCCTCCCTCAAAGTAAATTCACCACCAGTCACCTCATGTATAACCCCTACCCCAAAGTAAATTCACCACCAGTCACCTCATGTATAACCCCTCCCTCAAAGTAAATTCACCGCCAGTCACCCCAGGTAGAACCCTCCCCCAAAGTAAATTCACCGCCAGTCACCCCAGGTAGAACCCCTCCCTCAAAGTAAATTCACCACCAGTCACCTCATGTATAACCCCTCCCCCAAAGTAAATTCACCAACAGCCACTCGTCCATATAAATTCCCTCCCACATGTTGTACCCTGCAGATCAAAGCAGCCCAACCGATCCTCGACCTACTTGGTCACCGCGCCAGACAATGCGCGCTAGTAAGGAGCTGTATTCTTGCACCGCGTGTGAACACATTGTCAACACACACACATGCACATGCGGGCTATTTGTCGGACATGTGGACGGCTATGGAGGTGAAGTAACCTTCGAGCTTTTGTCTTCGAGACGTTGAGACAAATTGTGTCCTGGAAGCTTTTAGAAGGTCAAACTAATAAAGTGGAAAGTTTTATGAGATGCTAAACTTGGGCATCTGAGGAAGTGTAGGTTATCATCGTACTAATGTCATTTAACCTCCACCCCTCGTCTTGTTTATGTAACAATACTAGGAGCACACAATCGACGCCATCTTGACTCGTAACAAACAAACAATGGTCAAATCTGAACAATATAAATTATGTAGTTAAAGAAATTAGCATTGATTATTTAGCAAGTTTGCCATGCGCCTGGAAAATATATAGGGCCAGTCGTATTGGGACGAACTGGTCAATGACTGACCTAACAGTGAGTTGTGGGACAGGTTCCGCTATAAAATAGATTCTGGATTCATTGTTGTGGGTTTTATCAAAAACAACCACTTTGGTGACAGCATGTTCTAGGGCGTTATTCTCACAATAGACTTGACTGCCGATGACGGTAAGGTCGGAGTTCGAATACCGTTCGGGTGTACTGAAAGTATTTTTTCCTAAAATATGTTTTCCACGCAAATGCGGTTAAACTGCCTCTAAATTCAACCATCCTGATCCCTAACACATTAGCGTAATAATAGTAAATATGCGTATAACACGATCTGGTAGTAAGACGCGGTGCTAATTATTATTTATTTATCAAACACATCCTCGGTACGCCTTTGCCGGGATTTGAACCTGATATTTAGACCACGTGCCCACCGGTACGTGTGAGCCAGGTGTTAAAATGTTCTAGCTTTTTTTAAATTTCGGGCTACACATATACGTACTAATTACGCTAGTGTGTTAGAGATGAGGAATGTTGAGTTTAAAGGAAATGTACCCCACATTTGCGTGGAGGATGAGTGGGAAAAACATTTAAGAAAAAACTAGATTGGAGCCCCGATCTCCCCGTCATCGGAAGGCCAATATACTTGTGGAGTGCCGCCTTAGACCATTCGGCCACCGAAGAGGGTAGCAAAGATTCACTGAATTTGAGTTTACAGCGCTAATCCCTTTGGTCGAGTGGTCAGGAAGTAATCTCTCCAGGAGTTTGAGAAAGGTCGGTTCTCCTTCCTTCTGTCCTTGACCGCGGAAGATGTCTGCAGACAATACGAGAGGGGGGGGGG
>CABFWO010006195.1:14490-37553 GCA_902155825.1 Timema genevievae
AAAAGGATGTTACTGACTAGCAAACTGGAGCTGGATAGCAATGGCTAAGGCTGCTTTCTGCAAGAAAAGGATGTTACTGACTAGCAAACTGGAGCTGGATAGCAATGGCTAAGGCTGCTTTCTGCAAGAAAAGGATGTTACTGACTAGCAAACTGGAGCTGGATAGCAATGGCTAAGGCTGCTTTCTGCAAGAAAAGGATGCTACTGACCAGCAAACTGGACCTCGAGATAAGAAAGAAACTGTTGAAGTGTAATTTGTGGACCATAACTTTTTAAGGAGTTGGACATGGACCCTGAGCAAATAGGAGAGTAAATAAGTGTGCAGCCTTGAACTGTGGTACAAGCGGAACATAGAGAGGATAAAGTGGATAGATCAGCTGACTAATGAATACATTCTAAGAAAATTAAATGGAAAGAGAACCAATATGAAGGCGATTCTGGGAAGAAAGGCCGACTGGATGGATCACACATTATGAGAAGAATTGACTCATTGAGAGATATCGTAGAAGGCAAGAGAGAAGGGGACCAGGAGGAAGAGGATGTATGCAACTGATGGATGAACTCAAACTTAAACAAGGAAAGAAGCTCAAGTTTCATTATATTTAAAAAAAATTAACTACACATAGGGACAGGCTGGAGGACCTAATTTGGACAAGGCAAAGAACCTGTCGAAATACAGGACATCTTACTACTTATAATAATAATAATAGTAATAAACTCAGTGGTAAATCGCGTATACCTTGAAATCCTTTGGGGGTTAGCGTACCACACAATTTGGGGAACATTAAACATTACTCCGAACAATTTTTTCTCTTTGAAGCAGTATTTTTTTTTTTTTTAAGAAATTATTGCCAAGATCTAAAGAGTGGTAAAAAAAAGTTCTTCGGTGTTTTTTTGTTTGTGTTTTGACAAGGTAACTCGACACCATTCTGGTTTCATCCATTGTTTTGTTACGTTTCTTAAATCGGCGTGGGGGAGGGGAGGGGGGCCGGAGAAAGGAGTTATTCATAAAAAAAATCCGTTTAAAAAGAAGGTGCTTAAAAGGTTGACCTTACTACTTTTGTTTTGGTAATAAGACTTTTGTTTATGTTGACGAAAAGAGAAGGAGTTTAAAAATGAATACAGAAAAAGAAGAGTTAAATAAATAGCTTCCAACTGAGACGGAAAAGTCATTAAAAAAAAACGTTGGCGACGAAATGTGAAACTTGACGGAGCATTTAACATCCTCGAAGCGTTCTTGTTTCAACGGGCAACATTATCTCGGACCTGCGAATGGAGAGGTAGGGAAGATTCTTCTTTCAACTTTGGAGGCCATTCGTTGGAGCGTACCCTCCCTCACAAAATATGATTTACTGCCTCGACTTTAGTTTAGCGCGCTCGACTACCGAACCTGGAAGATAGGCTTCAAAATGTATTACCATAAAATATAAATGGTATAGTGTGCACAACACATTTTCTCTTTTATCGTAAAATAAAATAATATTTTACTAATAAATAACGCCGTAAATTTTGTGAAACGAAATAATAGACCTTAATGGAGAAATACCCCAACATTCCACCAAAGAGCATACGTGAAATAATATACACTGTTACAGAAACAATGGAAAAAATGGTAACAAATCTGTCCAAAAAAGAGCATAACAATCAATTTCAATTTTCAAAGACATATATATGCTTATAGCTCAGAAACTATTGGTTTTATAAAAATATATATTTCAAATAAAAGCTTTTAATTTCATTAGTACTACAACTTTATAATGATAAGTTAAAAGAGATTTGATCCAAATTGGAAACTTCTGCTCATGTAAACTAGTCTTAAAATAATTTTCATGAGAAAACCAGACCTGCCTTTTTGTTTGTAATGTTAAACAGCGCCTGAATATAAGATTCAATAAAAATAGTTAGAGCAGATTTCAAGAAAATCGATTCTATTTCTTTTTACACTTCAGTAAAACTACCCTTAATTTGAGGGTTAATTCCCAAAAAAAACTCCTCTAGTCTCATTAACAAAACGACAGACAGACGGCATCACGGAAACCACTTTTTTTTCTGGTTTCAAAGGGTTCATGAAACGTCAACCTTAAGCAAAATCTTGAGTTCGATTTTTTTTGACGATCACAGTAGACTATTTCTTTCTCTGAGGGGTCAAAATAAAAGTAAAAATAGAGTGGTAACTTTTTCTTTCTGCCCGCAAAAATGCCCTTTGTTTGACTTATATTAATGACAAACACTTGTTAGGGTTCGGCCAGACTGACGAGCGTGCGAGCGAGCGCGTGATTAGCAGATAGCTCTCGTTAGTTGTTGACGAGGAGGCTCCGAATCTTGGCTCAGTGAACTGAGGGGGGTTTTAACAAGTGATTTATTGTTGTGGTTTTCTCATCCTCTCTCCACGCTGATGGCAATTCTTATTTGTAAAGGCCTACTTTGATAATATTGAAGTATTTTAACATATCAGTTATATATATATATATATATACATATACATATATATATATACATATAGGTATGGTTTATGATCTTACCAATTAAATTAGGCTGTTAGTAGCAAGTGTGCTAAACCTATCGATAATAATAAAAATGTCAAAATGAGAAGTTTTCCTAGCACTCAATGAACCAACATACAATAATATTGACTAGCACCTGTAAACTAGACTGTACCGGGTCGAGCTCTCGCTCCAGTCTGGCCACCTCTCATTACAACCAATGTGTTATATTTTATATTTTAGTCGCTCAGTCTGGCCGCCCCCTTAACCGTCTGGTCTGCCCGCAATTCCTTGGACATCCAGTGGAGATTAAAACTTCCCACAGTGGTGGCTTGAGACCTATTAAGTAGGTGAAGGGGCTGTGTTGGGGGAGGCAGCACCTAGAGCCTTTTATTTAGGCCTATATAATATAAATATATCAAACAATAGGTTGGGTTACGGGGGGGGAGAGGGGGAATAATTTACTATCAAATACTTTAAACAACCTTAAAATTATTTTAATCGTGTTATTGACGACATACTGAAAATAAAATCCAAACAAATAAAGATAATTAGATTTGAAAATTCACCAGGAAAATGTTCAGATGATTGAATCCCGAGGGAAGGGGGTATCCGCAAATATGTGATTAATATTGAAAATATTAACATATCCGGTCTACGACAGACCCGACGTTAGTGTCACATTCAACCACCGGGCACTGTAGTCAATACGTGAATGCGAGAAGAGAACTGTAATATCTGTTATTGCTTTAATGGAACACATTTAAATATCGGGATTTTTATTTTTACAGAAAAAAAATCATTTAAAATTTTCCAAAACATAAATTTTTCCGTCTCACATCTTTACCCACCAGTCGAACTCGTTGGCGCTGAGATGGTTGGAGCTGACAGTTACAAACGTTAGTAAAACTACTTTCACGTATTCATACGTCAAGCCAAGTGATATGAAGCTGTTACTTTATATGGATAGTATCAATACCTGTAAAAAAATTGTAGGGATGCGTAAGGTAAAATTAAGAATAAATGTACCCGCATTTGCTTGGAGAGAAAAAAGTGGGGCAAACCATTTAGTAAAAGCCACCCTAAGTACACCCGACCGGGATACGAACCCCGATCTCCCCGTCATCGTCAGCCCAGTCTATTGCGTGAGTGAAACCTCAGACCAGTGTTTATCAAAATGTGGGCCGCAGGATCCCAGGAAGTTTCGTAATAATAATAAACTAAATAATGTTGATCACGTATATTACAAAAATTTGAAATGCAAAAGATTAAATATGTTGAATCCATACGATGTTACAAATGATTAAAAAAACTATTAATTACTAATTCAATAAATAATGTATTCTTGTATTTATAGTCGTAAAAAGGGATTGCCTAAAGATAATGTTTTCTCTTGAATAGTTTTTAAAGGGCCCTTCCTGCCTCTCCTTGCTCCACCCCTAATCTCAGGGCCCCAGGGTCCAGCAGTCACATAACTTTCATTTGATGGTCGAATGGTCGAATGGTCTAAAGCCATTGGTATTCAACCTAAAACGTAAAACGTAAAATATATTTTTATAATCTAAAATATATTATTTTGGAAGTACAGTAGAGCGTCGGAAATCCGGAGCGTCGCAAATCCGGATCGGCGGTGAGAGCAGGTCAAGTGTTGTACAAAAAACAATTAAGAGTCCTTACCCAGTAAGTTTCCATTAATTACTGTAGATTCTTGGGGTTTTTTTTCTAAAAAGTATTGTAGAGTTACTAATCTAAATTACATAATGTACATGTTCTTATTCAATATACTTTATTAAAGTATTTTGTGTACTGTATTTTTCGAACCCTTCAGCCTCTATTTTGCAATACAGTAGACTCCCGAGCGTCATGTATCCTCTAGTCAATACATTACGTTTGTATACAGTTAGTGAAAGCACATTTGAAAATCTGAACAATTCAGTAATCCGGATGGGTCCCGGTCCTGATCGATCCGGATTAACGACGCTCCACTGTAATATTATTTTATCTGTTTGCAGTATTTAACGTGCGCTTTCTGAATCTACTGATGATATCAGCACACGAGGATTTCTATGAGCAAGAGCGAAAGGGCCTATCAAGTTGTCGGGAAAGGTATTTTCACATACCTTCCAGGGTTCTTGTACTGTACAAGCCACAATCGATATGGGACCGACGGCTTTACTTCCCCACCGAAGGAAGTTGTGCTACGGATTTTTATAGCTCAAGTAAAAAAATCATTGACCCCGGATGGGTTAGAACCCACAAACAGCTGGTCCTGAGGCGAGCACTTTACCCCAAGGACCACCGAGTGTTGGCTCTAAGATTTATAGATAAGTTTAGATGTAGATTATAGAATATGTGTAACTTGCATTATGCACCCACAACTTTAGGGGAACAAAGTCGAAGATAAATTATATCTGAGGGTACGAGAACATAAAATGTTGAATACCACGCCCCTAGAGCAGTGTTTCTTAAAGTTTTGGTGATAAAGGACAAAATAGCAAAGCAAACTTTTTTTTTAACTGTCCTGAAGCAAACGTGAAATTACAAAATTAAAATACATTGCCGAGTTCTTGGACACACACACAGGTGTGCCCCTCCTCCCCCCCTTCCCTCTAACTAAAGGCCAAATTGTATGCATCTCGCGCCGTACAAAGAAAGAGTCCTCCTGGTAGATGATGACTCTTCACTAATCTGTAATACCTCCTGTACAGTCCTAATTGCCTGTTCTACACCACCTCAGGGGGAGACCAGTTCCAAGAGATGCAGGCAACGCCCTCCTTCCTTCCATCCATTTATTTGTTTCAGGGGCCCCCACAAACAAACCAACTCAACTGTGGGGATGTGGTGGGGATTGCCAGATAAGGGGCATTATTTTTTGGAATTTTTATGCTGGGATCACGAGCAACAACTTTCACGCAACGTAACGTCACTTAAGTGTTCGTTAAAATTAAACCCAAGAATTTTAAGGCTGATTAGGCTGCAATTACTTGCAATATAAGCTTTACTGGAGCTACAAAATAAAGTGTAACAAGAGGCTACAAAGTTTTAGAGTTTGTGAGACTCAGACAAAACAAGAAGACGTCTGCACACCATAAACAAACAAATTAAGTACTAACTAATAAGCCGTGTAGACGTGGCTTGCAACATAATTGGCTGGCTAGAACACGTGATATCCTTCACGTGATGTGAAAATCCTACCCTGGGAAACGCTTTAAGGCCCTTGGCCCTGTCGAGTGCAAGTCTAAAACCTATTTTGTGGGATGGTGGGCGGGAGGTTGAAAGGCGTGGCGTGGCTTTACAACCGACCAAAGTATCTTTCCGCGCCAACAAGAACAGATGGATCAAGGAAAACAAAGATGGCGCTAGCTACCGGACAGGTCTTGCGGAAAAATCATACGTTTGGAAATAGCAGTTTTCTCGAGAACGAGTGAAATTTTTATGTTAATATTTTCAACACCTCTTCTGAGATAATGTATCGATGTTTATTAATTGTCACATTTTCTTATTTTTTTTGTTATGAAGCCGGCAGTTTTCTATTTAAAAATGTCAATTTTATCGATATTTGATCACTGTTAAAATTATAGAGGAGGTGTGTATATAGCAAGTATAACTTAATCAACATACTTTTATTCTTTAACAAACCGTTTCCGAAAATAAAATTGCAAAACAATAAAAATTCTTGAAGATAACCGTTTGTTCCCATGGCTCTGCATTTCCACGCCAAATGAAAAGGGCAAATCGCCTTAAGTTAAGTAAACTTTAAGTTGACTGCATCGTGATGGCTTTCATTTTAAAACACGAGAACTTTTATGTTATGTTACGTAAACATTAAGTTAACGTTACGGGCACATTTAGTTGATCGTGATACCAGATTATAGCAACAAATTATATTTTGGTAAAATAAATAACATATTTGTCCAGTACAAATATAGAGTTTAATTTTCTTCACATGGTGATATGAACAGTAATTGTTGAATATCTGTCGAGGGTGTTCTGAAACTAAACAACAACTTTTTCTCTTCATTTAGGGTGACCTGGCGGTCTAGGGGTAAGGTCTCAGACTTCTGTACTGGGGGTCCGGGGCTCAATCCTCGGTCCCGGCACAGATTTATCTGATTGACAAACCCTTCCTTCACCTCTGACAAGACGTGTATTAATCACAACTTGTGAATGTTAGGAATGCCAGGCCTCCACCGTGGTTCGGATCCCACGTTAAACTGTAGGTCCTCCATTTCATCTCACATTCACCCTACCAATACACATTACCGTAAGTGCGTATAACCCGAACGGGTAGTAAGACGCGGTGCTAATAATAATAATAATAATAATAATAATTCTATACATTTAAAAGATTTCTCAAAAATAATTTCTTTTCAAGAACTTTTGATATTACTGTGTGTAGAAAATTAAACTTTTACGTTTCTACTGTGGAAATATTTAATTTATTTTGTCTATCCGTGTGAGTGGATGAGAAGGGAAATATGTGATTCCTCGGTACAAAGCAAAGTGGATCGGACACAAAAAACATGTTTGTATTTTCTAAAAAAAAAAGGCCTTTCCCATGAAAAGTGGACCGTACCAAACAAAGAGAGGCGAACAATTGTACCAGTCACGGTCATGAAATGGAGATGAGCTTTGGGTGGATGTACCGAGGTTCGAGACCTGTCCGGAATCGTTAATATCTCGGTTGAATGCCTCGACCACCTACAATCGTTGTTTGTTTATCTCAGAGTGCTCGAGACACCGTGCCGGAGGGAAGGAGGGGAGAAGAGTTTCTGGATCTAACTTTGTTCTTCAGAGTCTCTTCAGAGCAACATCTCTAAGAGACGAGACCTTGGTTCCACTCCAGCTGGTACTTTTTTTATTAATTTGTGTAATTTTAACGTGTTCTTTCAAAACCGACAGAATATATCACAAAGCTCAAATATAAAGCAGACACAGCACCCAGTCCTCCGACAGTTAATTCATCACCGTGAAAGGGAAAACCCACATTTCACCAAATACATTTTTCAAGCCATGCCAGGAATCGAACCCGGGACCTTTAGCTCGGTAGGCAAACACGCTAAGGTGTCGGTCCCAAATAGTTATGATCTTCTTTTCTTTCTTACACCGCGTCTTACTACCCGTCCGGGTTATACGCATATGTACTAGTTAAGCCTATTTTAATAGGTTAGGAATTAGGAGGGTTGAATTAGTGTGAGTGTACCCACATTTGCATGTAGGGAGAGAGTAAAATTCATTTTTGGAGAGAAAAAGCACACTCAATACACCCGCTGAGCTATCGCATTACTGCAGCCCGATTGTCATTGTCATAGTAAGCCCGGAAACTAATATTGCCACAATGACAGGGGAAAAAAATTACCGTATTTACATTCTTAGTCCGTTTAAATAATAATGTAAATAGAAAGTATTATTAAGGAAGCAAGGCCGTAGTCGAGGGGGGTTAAAAAAAACCTCCCCCCTAAATTTAATAAACAACATATATATGGCTTTATTTATGGTTCAAACAATATCAAAATTAAGCCACAAGTACAGATCAGGGGGTTGTGTTACCATAAAAAGCACTTCAGATAGCTTCTAGAGGTGTTTAACATTCAGAATTTTTCCTAGCCTTCGGCAATTGGGGACTTTGCCCATCCCAGCCCCCCTGAAATTATTGGCTGGCTACGGCCTTGATAGGAAGCCTTTGATAACTTTTTAATAATTAATAAAACATATTTCTAAAATGACAAATTTTAGTGATTTTTAATACGTCATGTTGGTGGGTCGAAAGTTGGTTTGTTATAAAAATCAGGGTTACCAAACTCTGGAATCGGGAACAGGCAAGGAAGTTATTTTATATAGCACCACGTCTTACTACCCATTCGGGTTATGTACTAATAACGCTAATGGTTTTAGGGATTAGGAAGGTTATATTTAGAGGAAGTGTACCCGCATTTTCAAGCTCGACCTCACCGTCATCCAATATTAGACCACGCAGGTGGCAAGGAAGTTGACTTGTGCGGTTCTTATCCTGGGTACTAGGCCTATTCGTTATGATGATGGCATGTTTACATCACAAGGAAATATTTTTCAACACACGCGCTTGGTTTAGATCGACCCCCTTCCGGAGGTATATTTATAGGCCCTTTATAGGCCAATTTTATAGATAGGAAAGTGTTGTTTTTCAGGGTGTGTTTAAGATACAGGCGGTTAACCTACTTTGAACAAAGTTTGGTGAAAACTGTACTGAACTTAACATCACGATGTCTTAAAATATGTGTACCCCATCTTAAGGTGCGGCCGAAGGGAGCGCGAGTAATTTTACATTTTTTATAGCATTACATTTTGTTAGATAAAATATTTCTCCAGTAGAAACATAAGAATTTAGTTTTCTGCACATGCTAATATCAACAGATCTTGAATATCTATCAAGGGTGTCCTGGAATTTGGTCAAAATATTTTCTCTTTATTTAAAAAGTTTTGACCAAATTCCAGGACACCCTTGACAGATATTCAAGATCTGTTGACACTAGCATTTGCAGAAAAATAAACTCTTATGTTATTACTGGAGAAATATATTTGATTTATTTTTGCCAAAAAATTTATATTCTATAAAAACTGTAAAAATACTTGCGCTCCCTTTTGCCGCACCTTAAGGGGTCATCAATGTTTTGAGTTCGTTATTTCCCCAACCACACACGTCTTGTATTAATTAATGTTAACCAATTACTTAAAGTTGTGAAGATAATTATGTCATTTAATAGGGGGGTCACAACACATTTTATTGTCATCTTATTTTCCTCCTCCCCTGTTTGTTCTCCTACTACTGCAGGCCAGCTCCACCCGGTAACCGTATAAACGCACTTGATTTCTGAGCGTTTAGGAATTTCTTCTCAACCATTCTATAACCCAAGTCTTAAACCCTCCGTAGAAATTCATACGGACCGTAGATACGGATAGTTGGATAGTTATGGAGAGCCAATCATAGCTAGATAAACAAATGACCATTGATGTGCGAATATAAACGAAAATGTCGCCATTCTTTAAACATATATTTTAATTTGCTTTTAATTAAATAGCGATTCATAAAAAACTTTTATATATTTAAGGTTATCGTTAAGTGAAAATATTAAATAAAAAATATATATAAATATTGACTGTGCCAACAGTTTGCTGAAATTGTTTCATTTCAGACAAAAGTATTAAACCTTCCCATTGGTTGACACGAGATCACGTGATTAGGGTTGGGTGCTAGTAAGCTCGAATTTAATGCGCTAATTTTGCAGTTTTTATAGCATAAACATTTTTTGAACAAAATAAATCAAATATTTCTTCTATAGAAACATATAGTTTAGCTTTCTGCACGTGCTAATCTCAACAGTTTTTGAATATCTGGCATGAGCATGGTGGCATTTGGTGACAAACTTTTTAAATTAAGAGAAAAAGTTGTCATTAAATTCCAGGATACTCTTAACAGATATTCAAGGACTGTTGATATTAGCATGTGCAGAAAACTAAACTATATGTTTCTATAGAAGAAATATTTTATTTATTTTGGCCAAAAATGTTTATGCTGTAAAAACGTCAAAAATACTTCCCTAAACTCACGCTCACTAGCACCCCATCTTAAGGACAAGGGGAGAGTGCGTAAAATTGTAATTCGTACGGACTTTTTAAGCACTATACGGATACGAATCTTAAGGAGAATGTAGACGAAGCTATATCCTTCACCTTAACCTAATGTTAACTTCCGTGTTCACAACGCGAGACGTCTCGACAACACCTCCCTGAGGGATAGTAATGATCGAAGCACGATTCCCATTGCGTCCCGTCAAGGTCGTTATCATGGCGGTATCTTTTAACCGTCCGTAGCGCCAGACTTGGACCGGCAGTGACGCATATTGACGAACTCCTAGAGAGAAATAACCTCGTGGAGCGCTTTTCCTTGGCCGAGTGGTTAGGGTGACCGAATAATAGTCCACGGGATAACCCCGGCTTCAACCCGAGTAACGCTTACAACAAACTGCAAAAATACGGGATCTCCTGACATAAAGAATCGTCTCTACTTTATTTTCTCGGTGAATCAACCTAGAATCTTCTGATTCTTTGATAAACAGAACCGTGGGGACTTAATTTTTCATCGCATCAACCCAAAATGGCCTGGTCTTCTAATATACAGCTTCATCTGGATTTTATTTTTCCATCGCATCAATCCCAAAATTTCCTGGTCTTCTAATAGCATTTAGCACCACGTCTTACTACCCATTCGTGTTATAGGCTTAAGTACTAATTATTACGCTAATGGATTAGAAATTGGGAGGGTTGAATTTAAAGGAAGTGAACCCGCATTTGCGTGGAGGGAGAACCATTTAGGAAAAACCACCCCCAGTTCACCCGACCGAGATTCGAACCTCGATCTCCCCGTCTTCGGTGGTCGAGCTCAACACGACTAGCGCGTTAGCCAACTACGCCACGGAGGCGGGTCTGATCTTCTAATATACAGATTCATCTTGACTTTATTTATCCATTGCATCAACCCAAAACCTCCTGGTCTTCTCATCCACAGAATCATATGGACTTTATTTTTCCATTACATCAACCCAAAACGTCCTGGTCTTCTGATATAGGTTTAAAAAATAATCTGGACTTTATTTTTTCAGTGGATATACCAAGCAGACTGCACCATATATCTCTATTGGATCAACCGAAATGCCCCTGAACTCCTGCGGTGCAATTTTAGATTATAAAAATCCCATCACACGTGTACCTACCGACTATACTGGTACCTTAACTAACAAGGGGAGGCCACGACGTTCGGATCACGGATTATCTTTAAACTTTGTACCCTTTTAGTAGTTCATTAGGACAACATAATGTGCAAGTAGTAAGGCGTACTACTTAGGCGTTTTCGAGAAAATCGCAAGAGAAGTTTTACGCGTCGAATATGTACTGATGCGTTGCGACAATAAACACGATATGGTGGCGATCGAGTGGTTAGCGCTCCAGCTCCGTAATCTCTAGATAGCTGGATCGAGTCCCGCTCATCTTTTTTTTTTCAACACTGGTCATATTCTTTCCTATATATTACAATTCAAAGGTAATATATTCTGACATATTGTAACTCATTGTATTATTGAATAAAGCTATTCACACCTTTATTTATCGATGTTTGACTTGGGCTTTCCAAGCCTGGCCCTCCCCTTATCCTTTCAAACCTGTGTCGCAGGTCAAAGCGTCCAGGTGCAAAGCAGTTCCGGGTACCTTACCCGATTTAAGGTATGAGGGATTTCGCAAATCACGACAGGCATACATTTTCAGGAAAACTTTATGCGTTTGGTCGTTTACTTGTCGATAATTATAAATATAATATTTGTTGTAGCAATAAAAATGAGTAAACAGCCAAATAACATTGGAAATTCAATAAAAGTTCATGCAAATACACGTATTTTTTCATTATATTACCTTTGAATTGTAATATATATGAAAGAATATGACCAGTGTTGAAAAAAAAAGATGAGCGGGACTCGATCCAGCTATCTAGAGATTACGGAGCTGGAACGCTAACCACTCGACCGCCACCATATCGTGCTCATTGTCGCAACGCATTAGTACATATTCGACGCGTAAAACTTCTCTTGCGATTTTCTCGAAAACGCCTAAGTAGTACGCCTTACTACTTGCACATTATGTTGTTCTAATGAACTACTAAAAGGGTACAAAGTTTAAAGATAATCCGTGATCCGAACGTCGTGGCCTCCCCTTGTAAGTGAAACCGCGGCAACCTATCAAACTCGTATACTGGTCCCTGCACGCCGCAAAGGTCATCTCGGACAGATCGGAAGATAGCGCCACCGGTCCACCGACGCCAGACATTAATGAATGTACTCCTGCGCCCGTTGTTTTAATTATGGCCCCGGTAACTAATTAACATCGTGTTACCCTGACATGCGCACTACACTCGTTTCCTGGCGACCTTGAGGGTCCCTCAAAAGCCACCGAAGAAAGGATCAGGATAAAGAATAAATAAAGGAAAGGAGGAAAATATGACGTGAGGTAGAGAGTTCGTGATTAGATATTTTAGTGCTTGGAGGGAAGAAAAAAAAAGTCGATAATGTGAGTGGTTTTTAGTGTGAGCTCTAGTACGGGTACTTGCTGTAAATGACTTAAGGTGGGAACTAAAGGGTACGCAATAAAAGGTAAGTGTTTATGCAGTTTTTACAATAAAACTTTTTTTTTATCAAAAGACATCAAATGTTTCTCTAGTAGAAAGATAGGGTTTAATTTTCTTCACACGGTGATATCAACAGGTTGTTGAATATCTGTCGAGGATGTCCTGGAATTAAATGACAATTTTTCTTCTTCATTTAATAAGTTTCTCAACAAATGTTAAACCCGCCTCGGTGGCGTAGTTAGCTAACGCGCTAGTCGTGTTGAGCTCGATTGCCGAGGACGGGGAGATCGAGGTTCGAATCTCGGTCAGATGTACTGAGGGTAGTTTTTCCAAATAGGTTTTCCACTCTCCCTCCACGCCAATGCGAGTACACTTCATATAAATATAACCTTCATAAGTCCTAAAACCAGCGTTTAGCCCGAACGGGTAGTAAGACGTAGTGCTAAGAAAATCACCTAGTTCCTCCAGCCGTTAATCCATCCCCTGTGAAAGGGGAAACCCACATTTCAGAAACGATTTTTTTTTACCGTGCCGGGAATCGATCCCGGGACCCTTAGCAAAGTAGGCAGACTCGATACTGTTGATGTTATCATGTGTGGTAAATTAAACTACACGTATCTTCTATCTAACGTAATCAAACCAAAAATGTATTTGTTATAAAAACGGTAAAAAAAAATACAAAATCCACTCCACGTGTTCCTTTCCTCAGTCATCCTCAAACAATTTTTTTAATTTATTTTTTTATTTAGCACCGCGTCTTACTACCCGTTCGGGTTATACGTTTAAGTACTATTTACGCTAATGGGTTAGGAATGGGAAGGTTGAATATAGAGGAAGTGAAGTGCGTGGAGGGAGAGTGGAAAACCATTTAGGAAAAACCACCCCCAGTTCACCCGACCGAGACTAGAACCTCGATCTCCCCGTCCTCGGCAGTCTAGCTCAATACGAAACTAGCACGTTAGCTAACTACGCCACCGAGGCGGGTCTCAAACAATTAAATACTTTTCTTGATAGCGTTACCAACATACAGTTTTAAGAAAATTGAGGATTGTTTTAAATGGTTTCGAAGTTTCACAACTACCATTTTCATAATAAATACAACCACATGAGAATATGCGGCACCCTTAATAAGTTCTAACGAGACATCGCATCTAAGTGTGGTTTTCTGAGTACTTGGTGAGAAGACAGACCAATTGATACGACCTACAGATAATTTTTGTATTAATCTTAAAAGATATATTAAATTTATTAATACTCCTTGTATTTTAATGAGAAGAAATGTTTCGAGTTGTATTAAATCCATCTTTCTTCAAATGAAAACTAACAGGAAACCGGTCCTTAGTACGATGTCCAGTTAGGGCTTGGTTTCCTTTCTTCCGGCAGTTCAGTTTCTATTGCTAGAGGTCTGGCGGTCTAGGGGTAAGGTGTCGGACTGCTGTGCTGGCGGTCTGGGGTTCAATCCTCGGTCCCGGCACAGATTTATCTGATTGCCAAACCCTTACTTCACCTCTGACAAGACGTGTATTAATCACAACATGTGGATGTGTGGAATGCCAGGCCTCTACCGTGGTTCGGATCCCACGTTAAACTGTAGGTCCTCCATTTCATCTCACAATCACCCTACCATTACACATTAGCGTAAGTGCGTATAACCCGAACGGGTAGTAAGACGCGGTGATGATGATAATCTATTACTAGAGTGATGCATCATTAGTAGAGAGACATGCAAAATTCGTATTTGCGATGAAAGGAATTTTTACACGAATTTTACTGTTTTCACGCGAATAACACGAATTTAAGCTTTTTTTTAAAAAAAAAGATAAACATAATTTCTTTGTAATTTGGCAAATACCACATCATCCAATATAATTTTCAACACAGTGACGCTGGTTATAGCACTATACCAGGGCTGCCGTTTGTAACGATGTTACCAACAAATACGAGCTCAACCGACTCAACGCCAAGTATAATGGGCCTCTACTCACCAAACTGCCCTCCGGACGGCCCGTCCAATCAGTCATCATGCTCGCGTACACGCACAAGAATATCCCAACACCAAGTAAAGGCGGGCCAGCTGACTTCACTCCGCCGGCGATCGAGGCCCCGCCCACCACGAAGAAGAAATCATCAAACTTGACTCAACCAGTTTCCGGTTGTTCTAATTAAATGCTAACAGCGCTATCTTTATGTTACCAGAGTTGCCCTCTCTTCCCACCCGGAGCGCTAGTCGTGTCCTTTCTTTTGTTTCCCTCTCCCCTCCGAATTCCCCTCTCTGAGGTCAGAATCGACGCTGGCAAATCGTATATAACAGATTGTATGTTTCAAATCTTTACTAATTACATCGGAGGCTTCATTAAGGTGAGAGCGTTGTTAAACGTCTCTTCTGGGAATATTTATTTACTTTTCTAAATTCTTTTTCGGCGTTATTATGGGGGGAACTATTGTCCAAATTCACTGTTAGACTTAACTTCGATTGATTTCGATTGCTTCATTGTTAATGAGTTTTAAGTGGCGTAACCACGACTCGTTGAGATTAACTTTAAATTCCTTTGGCGCACTTTGAGTGCTATGTACTCTCTTACCTTAATTAGTCGAACTTGGGGTACTTTCAACCAGAGGGTTAAACAGTATATTTATATGATACTTAAGTTTAGGTTCTTAATGTACGTTATATGTTAGGCACGTATATCCTTGAGCTACGTTATGTTAGCATAGGTTTAAAATGAAATTAATATTGAAAGACTTGATTAGATTTAGTTAATGGGAACAGCCCATTATGGCACATCTGACGGTTAACATACCTTGTTGTTGCATTTATGAGGTTTAGACTGAGAGCACGGCTCAATGTTAAATATAAATTATGAAGAGATTAATTGTAAATATCAAATGAGTAGGGTAGTTGTGTACCAGACACCATGTACATTTTAAATGTTGTATAGGGTTCTTCTTTAGGAACTCTGGTAGGACTAGTGACAGAAATGTGTAGTAGGTTTGACTTTAATGTGAGTCTTATAAACTTTTGCTAGCAAATATTTAGGTAATAAAATTTCTAGCTAATGATATTTAAATATGGTTGTATGTATAAAGGTTTTACTCTGTAATGCAGAGCGATAGGAAGTTGCTAATTGCGTTCAAATGGGACAAACTTTATTTTGGCAAAGTATACAGAGATGTTGCCTATAGTCTTTTGAGACTTATGTTGATTATATGGTGGAAGGAGAATATATAGCTAAGACTAGCTCAGGCTGCTGGAGCCAGGACGAGCGTCCTACTTATTAGACTGTCACAATATAGATATTATCCACGAACCATACGAATGAACTGGGTAACTTTGATGAATTATGAACTAATCTTTGAATCTAAATTTAACTTGGTGACCTTTAGGTCGTATGCTCCACGGAGTGATTTCTGTTATGAATGTTCCGGACCCTTTTGGTCCTCTGATTTTGTACATTAGTCTATTTTTGGTTATACTAAATAAACTGTCAACATTATTTCTTGTATTTCTTTTACCCTCTGATACGCTTCCGTTGTATTGACTAGGTGGAGGTGAAAGACGGTACACGTTCATACGAATAGTATCCGTTTTTACTTATTTTATAGGTATAAAATGAATCACAGGAAATATTAGTGTTTTCAGAATATTTAAGCTTTTTTTATCTGAGGTTATCATTAGAAATCACGATTTTTACTTTTACACATTACGATACCTAAATTTTTATTCTTTTTTTACATCCTTTAAAAGATTTCACGCAAGGTCCAAGCAAGGACATTAATAAATATGGACCTTGCTACAGGCTGTCATGTTTGGCAAAATTATATCTTCTTAATTTTTATTCCGTTCTCCTTATTTGATAGTAGTTTAGTCTTCAATGACGACATGTTTTGGTGTTATTATTGTTTGGTCTAAACCTAAGTTGATAATCGATTATTTCGATATTGCTATTTGTAAGACTCGAAGGTAATGATATTGAGATATCGAGTTTGACATGGTGTATAGGCCTACTCAACATGACCAATGAAATTCCCGACTTTTTCCCTGATTTCCCCTGATCATTTCTTAAAATTCCCGACTCAATAGTATGTCACACCCCCCTTTTTTCATTAATCTTTTTTTTATGAATAATAATAAGTTTTAATATTTAAATAAACATGTTTTTTTATTTGTATTAACGTAGTCTAATAGGAATTAGAAAATTATAAACTATATTACACAGCTACAAAAAAAAAGACAGTTTGAATGATTTACTGATTTAGTGATTATTATATTTCACATTTTGATTAAAACATTTTCCATGATATTTTGTTGTAAATGACCAAATTCCAGACTTATTTCCGTTTTTTCCCGACCACTTCAAATTCCCGGTTGGTTCCAGTTTTCCCCGATTTTCCCGGATGTTAGACACTCTGTAATTACTAAGCGTGAAAATGTTTTGTGCTTATTTATATTTGAATTTCCTCCGAATATGTTAATAAATAGTTAAATACACAATATGAACTAAAAATGTAGACAGTTATCCTAGGTATTTTTTAACAAATACTAATTCGACTCGTATTTACGTAGATAATAACATCGCTTTTTTGAGAAAAATAGCACCCCTTTTCCCCTAAAAATAACCTCACTTTTTGCATGTCTCTAATCATAGGACATTCGGCCAGCGATACGGATTTAGGATGGTGTCCCGACAGATGGTACCAGCGACATTTCGTACCACCCTACCTGAAAAGGGTTAGTTTTTTAGTTAGTTAGGTTAGGTTAGGATAGGGTTAGTTTGAAGAACAACAATCCGACATAACAAGGCATTGAAAAAAAGATTGCTTTTCTCATAACTAAAAATAAAATAACAACGCAATCAACAAAATCTACTTAAATTAATTTCGCCTAAATGAATTTAAAACTGAAGCATGGTACACATTACCATCAAATGGTACCATTTGTAGCATCGTAAATATTTTAGTCATTAGTAGACCCTTCTCGGGTAGCCACCCCCCTGAGTGGTACAACATGTCTCTGGTACCATTTGTCGCGTTTTCGTTTAGGAGATATTAACACTTGGACATATTCGAATGCATTTGTACCATTTAAATTGTTTAAATTTTTTTCTAACTTTGGGGGTTTTAAAGAGCCGAGCTGGTAAGTAGCCATAGGTACCTTCCATCTACCCTGAAAGGTAGTAAGCTTACCTTTCATTATTACACTATGGCGCAGCTTATAAGATAGGGCCATAGTGTAATCAGTCAAGGTAAGACTGCTCTTTTATACTAGACGGAGTGTACAAGTAAACAAGTGTATTTGAGGTGGTTTACTAGCTGTTCCGAGATGTCTATTGTCTTGGAGATATTCAGCGTTGATAACGAGTTGTGACGTCAGCTAATAAAACAATTACTTACACGTTATTATGTTTGCTGTAGTAAATGTCACTCGTGTTAGTTAATTAACCTTTTATTGGTCCTACCATGTGGCTCAGTGGCTAGGGATACTGATTGCAGGTACTAGAGATATTGGTTATATCCTGATGACCGAGTGGTTAGGAAGACTGACTGCAGGTACTAGAGATACTGGTTATATCCTGATGACCGAGTGGTTAGAGAAGACTGACAGCAGGTCTAAGTTGACTCCGGGCCACTTGTACCCTGCCTGCCTCCCACGTGACTAATCAACCTTACCATTAATTAAATTATCCTCTCGATGGTAAAACTTAAAAAACTAAAGCGGTATTAACTATCGACTCGGGAATCAAACTGGAGACAAGACAGTAGTGAAACCTTTCCGCTCAGATAAAGAGGTGGGCCTCTGCTGTGGTCGAGAGCAATGTGTTTCAGACGGTGATATCATTAGTATCGGTACACACACACACACACACACACACACACCTTAACCTTAAGTGTCGGACTGCGTTCATTCGCTTGTAAGAGCCATATAAATTACTAATGAAATGATTGATGAGTCAGAATAACAGAACCTGTTCTGTGAATGAGAAGGTCCAGTGGTGGCCGCATCCCCCCTCCGACCTTCGCCTGGAGGTCCTTGGTTCTTATCTGACTACATGGGTTTTGAAAGGTTCGTGTCACCTCTAGAGACGAACACATGGTCCGGTTTTATTTCAAGGTCATGTTTCGACAGACTGTTTTATGTTTTACTTTCTCTAGATCTAGAGGGAGGAAGTATTGTGATCATCAAAAAAATATATATATATAACTCAAGATTTTGATAAATGTCGACGTTTCATGACCCCTTGAAACAAAACAAAATGTTATTTGCGATTCCGTCCACCCGTCTGTCTGTCTGTATCTCGGATTAAAGCCGAAACAATTTTACTGATCGAGCTAAGACTTTCATAAGGTTCCCCAGAATGGTTTTTGGAATTATTCATCCACCCTTATAATTAAAGGCAATTTATTGAAGGTCAAAAAAAGAGAAAATCGATTTTATCGAAATCCACTCTAACGAGTTTGTCTTAACTTTGTATCTAGACAACGATTAACATTATACAGTAAAACCTTGGATTGCGAGCATAATTCGTTTCGTAAACGTGTTCGTAATACAAAGCACTCGTATATCAAAGTGAATTTCCCCCATAAGAAATAATGGAAACTCAGATGATTCGTTCCACAACCCAAAAATATTTAATCTGAAAATGATTAATACCTTTTTTATTTTCGTTATTTAAATGTAACTATACTGTAATCAAATTTATTAATTAAATTTAATCGTAGCTAGTGTGAGGTNTGTAACTATACTGTAATCAAATTTATTAATTAAATTTAATCGTAGCTAGTGTGAGGTAGACGAGAGAGATGAGAGGAGGAGGTGGGTTATAGTTTAGGATGACTTTCACTGTCACTAACGGAATCACTGGTATATGTTGGATCACTAGAATATTTTTATTTTTGTGCGACTTTAACAAAGAACCTATCCAATGACACTGCTCGGCAGACAAAGCGTAACCATAGTACTACTCGTATTGCAAGATATCGCTCGTTTATCAAGTTAAAATTTATTGAACATTTTTGCTCGTCTTACAAAACACTCGCAGACCAAGTTACTCGCAATCCAAGGTTTTACTGTATTATTTTTTTGAATGACTATAATTCTCATTTTCCCATGAAAATGATTCTAAGGATAGTTTAGATAAGCAGAAGTTTCCAATGTTGATCATATCTCCATAACTATTTGAGATAGTTACAAAATAACTTATCATTATTAAGTTGTAGTACTATTAAATTGGTGTTAAAATCTTTTATTTTAAATATATTTTTATAAAACATATTGTTTAGGAGCTATGATCAAATATATATTTATGTGTTTCTGCAACAATGCATATTATTTATTTTTCAAAAATCTTACTTTCTTTATGTCATACGGAACTAAAAAGTGCATTGCAGCACTTAAAAAAGTATGCCACCTATCCCTATCTTGAGCTAGTTATACCCAGTCCACCTCATTACACCCTATCTCTTTCAGGTCCATTCTAATGTTATCCTCTCATCTTCGTCTAGATCTTCCCAATGGTCTCTTACCATTAAGGTTACCAGTCAACCCTGAACAAGTCTCTTACGAGTTTTGAGTAAATGTTTCTATTTTATGATAAAAGATAAAGTCCGTGCGGTTCGCCCTACAATGTTTTGTTCCAAATGTATCCTATTACATCGTGACATCTTATTGTCCACACAAGCTCGGCAATGAGAGAGGACGAATCACGCTAATACCTGACAGGTAGACTATGAGACTAACAAATACCTACCAGGGATACAAAGTCATTTCCTCAGCCATAAGTAAATTGGAAAATCAAACTCTTTTCTTGCCAGCTCATCATGACAAGTGAACTGAAGAATCCAACTAACAGATGTCCAACTTAGACCGACAAGTAAGATGACGAATTCAACTACAAGATGTCCAACTCAGCCCGACAAGTAAGCTGAAGAATCCAACTACCACATGTCCAACTTAGCCCGATAAGTAAGCTGAAGAATCCAACTACCACATGTCCAACTTAGCCCGACAAAGTAAGATGAAGAATCCAACTACCACATGTCCAACTTATCCCGATAAGTAAGCTGAAGAATCCAACTACCACATGTCCAACTTAGCCCGACAAGTAAGATGAAGAATCCAACTCTTCCCTTTTTAACTCCCTTTCTAAAGTGAAAGAACTCAGGTTCAACTCCAACTGACGATGTTCAGGCCGATGTATGTTTTGATCCTATTAACCTAACGCCAGGAGTGAATGTTTACTGTGAAGTTAGTTTCGTAAGTCGTTTTACGAGGTAGCCTTGTGCTTAGAAAGTACCAATTAAAACTTTAATTAGGATTTAAATTCTTTTTTTTAAAAAAAACTACTTCAGAAATATTATTCCTTGAGCTAAATAAAATTGACAGAAAGATCCTAGTATCCCTCTAATTGGTCATAAAAATCCTTTAGTAACGATTTCTTCGAACTTAAAATGAGTAATTACAAGTTATTGTACTCGTGAAGGAAACTCAGGAGAGGTCATCCTGAAGGAAGAACCGCCGTAAGTCGTAAATCTGTCGGAGTTGCGTGGAACAGAAGAATCACCTTGATGTGGAACACCCATCAAACGTTGCCTCGGGCTGCGTGGGAGGGGGGTGAGGGGGCTATTAAACTATCAACGACTGCGGTAGCCTAGACTTCCACCAACATTTCCTTACGACGGTCGCGAAAAGTACAAGTTTTCCTTACGGCTTCGGGTTAAGTTTACCTCGGGAGAGTACTGCTGTTATTCTCGGGGAAATGCGGATGTTTTATCAGGTAAATACTGCTGATATTACAAAGGAAATACTGCTGTTATTACCGGGGAAATACTGATATTATTCCAGGGTAAATACTGTTGATATTACAAGGGAAATAGTGCTGTTATTCCTGGGAAAATACCGATGTTATTCCAGGTGAAATAATGCTAATAGTACAAGGGAAATAATGCTGATAATACAAGGGAAGTACTGATGTTATTACTAGGGAAATACTTATGTTATTCTAGGGGAAGTACTGCTGATATTACCAGGTAAATATTGCTGATATTCCCGAAGAAATACTGCTGTTATTCCCGGAGAAATACTGATGTTGATCCCAGGTAAATACTGCTGTTATTTCCAGGTAAATATTGTTGATATTACAGGGGAAATACTGATGTTATTACAAAGGAAATGCTGCTGATATTACCAGGTAAATACTGCCGTTATTCCCGGCCAAATGCTACTGATATTATTTTGTTTGTGGGTTGAACGAAATCTATTAAACAGTTTCGGGTGTAGCCCCAGTAACATACAGAATTGCGAGAGCCACTTCTTAGAGTTTGGGGTTACAAACAATATAAAGGGTCCATCATAACCTCCAGACTGATATTTTCACTAATACAATACTTTCTTTCTATGACAAAGTAAGAAAATACTCCATAGCAATGAAAATAAACTTATATGAGTTTATGTCGTCATGACAACATATAGAGTAAAAAAAGTGGAACTATTGCGACGTTTAAGAGACCAACTCGGCACAAACCTGTTCGCAATCTGACTGAATGGTCGCGCAGTTTGGAACAGGATCGCATGCTCGGTAATAATGTGGATAAATGTCGATAATTGTAATTGGCCAATAAAATGTTGTTACTCAACATAAGGTCAATAAATATCCGAGACAAGACCGTTACAATTATGTCGGGGTTTACTTACACCAAAGAGGTTTTAAAAAGTAGACATACAACCTCCTTGGTCTACCTTCCTTCACCGGTCGTCCAGAACTCAAATTAGTCGAAGGGCCAGATTCACACACCGGACAGATTCTTTCTCTCTCCTTTATCTAAACATGGAGATTGTAATGATATTGATTTTGGACCGCTCTCATATATTTAAAAAGTCATGGATGAAGTTATTTTTCCTTAAAGTATCGTATGTAAATTATCATTTTAAGACTTCATCCATGGAGAATCACGCGCTTTTCAAGAATAGTCTAGAAGGATTGCACCATTAAAACTTATTTTTTATTTCAAAATTTAACTCCTTAGTATTTACCAAACAAGCAAGAGACACCAGCTCCTTATACCCAATAGGAAGCTAGCCTTCAAAACACCTGTCGCAGGGACGCGTTTGATTTGTTGGTTTTGACACTGGTCACGAGAGGTCCAAGGGGCAAGGGGTATGTCATATATAAGCTGGTTGTGCGTATGAATATATAGAGTAGTCACATAAATCCAGAGTGTACCGACGACATAAAGAGAGTAATCACAAAAACAGAGTAGTCACATACATCCAGAGAGTTCCGGCGACATAAACTAGAGAACGTGTAATATCACAATACATCATTTGTATTTCAAGTAAAATTGTATAAGAAGATAAAATCACTCCAATAAATCGTGTGCAACATCAACAGTTGTATTTATTTAAATAAAACAAACAGTAACATAATAATTGGCGC